>JAWZYV010014200.1:0-86715 GCA_038373885.1 Cheiracanthium punctorium | reverse complement strand
ATTCTGACAGCAAAAGACCTGATGATAATATATGAAGAACAGTTACATACAAACATATACATTTATTAGAGATTTATACAATTTTCAATGGAATATCATGTATAATATAGATTTGGAAGTAGATTTAAAGTCAAATTACTTACTTTAGTTTATGGATGACTCTCATATCTTGTCAAATGGAATCACTGAGTTATAAGAAGCGTTCGCTTCTTGCTACACACGGTATTGCAGCGCCACATAACGATGAAAATTTAAAACATTATATTAGTAAGTTACTACTAACAGTATATGAAAGTGACAAGTATAAATTTTGTTTATTAGAAACATCAGTCAATGATTGTAAATTTAGCATATCAGTAACTAAATAACTCATTTCTAATACAAAAAATTTATACACTCTTCTGAGAAATTCTTAGAAAAACATTATAAAAAGCGTGTAAAATTATGCTGATAGTAGTTTTTTTTCTTTTAAATTAAACGTTGTATTTCATTGAGTAAAATCTCTGAAAATATACTCAAATTAAGCTGAATGTTCAGATAATAATATAAGAACACCAAATTGTAGCAAGAAAAACATAATCAAACATTTTCAAAATTAAAAATATAATTTTCTGGAAATCAAACATGAAAATTATCTTACACGAATTCTGATACTCATAACATTTGACCCTGGGTATTAACACTGCTATAAGCATCATTACGTTGTGCCCATCAAAGTGTAATAATACACATACAATGAATCATCCCCTTTTTAATGTAAATATAGCAGTTTACTTGCAAACATGAGTATGAACTGGCATTAGTTAAACTAAGCATCGAATATTATCAGAAACCAAAGTATAGTTTCAAAACCATTAAGCATTCACAAAAATTATTGTATTATTAAGTAGATAAATATATAAATTTTCGTATTGGATTTTTCATAACTACTATATGGACTCAAAATGTTTATGGAATAAACACAATACTTTGTTTCTTTTACAGTACAATAAAATTTAACGGGGAAACAATAAATATATATGAACTAGCGTAAGTAGAATTTCAATAAAGTCAAATCAAGTAAAAAATATGTTTCTATGATGAGCTTGCTAATTATTTATTACCTTCTACGACTACACTTTCAGTTTTTCTATCCATACCAAATGCATTGCTTGCAATACATGTAAAGTTACCGATGTCTGAAGCTTGGATTTCGCCAATTTGCAAAGCTGAACTTGTTCCTGTTGTTGTTATTTTATACTTAGTTTGTGCCCTGAGTTCTACTCCATTGTGTAATCACTTGAATTCTATGGGAGGACTTCCTCGTCTGATGGAGCAAAATATTTCTGTTATATCTCCAACTTCTATATTTCCTGGGACAAGTAACGGCTTAAGTACAGGAATTCCGTTTGCTGTTAAACCTAAAAGAAAATTCATTAATGCCATAGTTCTTACAGGAGTATTTTGTTCACAAAAACAATAAAAAATTTCTTATTAAAAATTGTACTATTATAAGGCAAAATATCATTGAGTTCGCTTAATAATTATAGTTGAGATTTTAGTGAAGTTTAGATGTTTAAATAGGTACATTTACTTAAAAATACTTTATTTCAACACAATTCTTTCATCAACACAAGTTTAATTGTGTAATCTAACGCTGAAAATAATATTTAAACTCTCATTATGCCTCATAATAAAAGTTCAAATAAAGAAAATAATTAAATTTTTTAGCTCATAAGTGGTTTTCAAAATCTAAATGATTGCTTGCAAATGTTTTTTTAAAAACAGTTAATTTTTATCTTGGTAAAGCAAAATGGTTATCACTTTGAATATGTTTAGGTTTAAATATAATTATACACTCATGTCCATAAATTAAGGATAATTCAGAATCACACAGAAATTGATCTCTAAAATAAAAATTTCACCTGTGGAATGATCACACACATCTTGAAGAAGAATATGCAAATTACAGGAAACCACCAGATGGCGTGGATGGTACGTCACAATGACGAGACTGTAAGAGAGGGGTATATAAGGAATGGTGGCAAAGAAGTAAAATTGTTCACAAGCGCTGTGAAAGCCTTTCAGTGCAAAAACCGCATAGTTATGGCACAAAGGAGGCATTTGGGTGATGTTTTACGTGGCAGAATTATCGGACGACTGGAATGTGGACGTACCCAGCTGGAAGTATCCGAGAAACTTGGAATCGCCCAGAGTGTCATCTCCAGGCTTTGGCAACGATTCCAAGATGATGGTAATGTGAGTAGACGTTACAGCACAGGTCGCCCCCGAGTTACAACGCCGAATGAGGACCGCTATTTGGCAGTTACTGCCAAAAGAAACAGACGGAGTACAGCATCAGACCTGTCTCGTCAGCTCTCTTCAGCTACCGGTACGACAGTTTCAAGGCAGACCGTGTACAGACGCTTAGGGCACATTGGTCTATATGCTCGTAGGCCTGTCAGATGTGTTCCACTTACCGCAACTCACTGTCGCTTGCGATTAACCTGGAGTAGAGAGCATGCATTGTGGACACCGCAACAGTGGTCTTGTGTGATGTTTTCCGATGAGTCCAGGTTTAGTTTGGAGTCTGATTCTCGCCGGACATTCATCTGGAGAGCGCCAGGTACCCGTTACCACCAAGAGAACACCATTGAAAGACACTGTTACGGTGGTGCAGGATGGCTCGTTTGGGGAGGAATTATTCTTGGTTCCAGAACTGACCTGCATGTTCAGAGTGTAACGATGACAGGCCACATCTATCGGGATGTCATTCTGGAACAACATGTACGTTTGTTTCGGGGTGCCATGGGTGCTGAATTTGTGTTTATGGATGACAACGCCCGTCCTCACCGTGCAAACATTGTAGACGAATGCCTTCAATCGGAGGATATCACCCGTATGCATTGGCCAGCATACTCACCGAACTTGAATCCAATAGAGCATGTGTGGGATATGCTTGGCCGACGAATTGCAGCCCGTCAACCCCCTCCCACCTGTCTATCGGAACTTCGGGGTGCATTGCTTGATGAGTGGTGTAATATTCCCCAAGATCAGATTGATCATTTGATACTCAGCATGCCTAGGCGTTGTCAGGCCTGTATTGCATCGTCCGGGAGACATACTCCGTATTATCCATCCTACTAACCATGTTATACTGTTTTTTGTAAATAGGTTCTTTTTTGAAATTTCGTCAAGGGAATAAAACTTGCAATTTTTATTAATTATGTCAAACATATAGCATCTTTTTTTGCTCTCTTTACTTTTTGTTTAATAAATAGACTTTACAAATAAGTCAAATTTGTTTTGCTTCTTTCTCTTTCTTTGCCTGAACTTCATTATCCTTAATTTATGGACATGAGTGTATTATGCTACCGTATTGCGTGTATGCTTGAGATGAATACAATGAAACTGAAATATTGTAGAACTCAGATTATATTCGACTATGAATATATGGTAATTTTTTAAGCAATACTACAACATCGTTACTTATTTTGCATTATTTTATTTTAGAAAATAAATTATTTATTATAAATTATCTAATTAGATATTTTAATCATATATCTAGATAAGGTATCGAAAATAAGATACAAATAAAGATTAAATTCAAATGTTGATTTTTGAAAATGGGAAAAACCATTTAATTAACATTATAATTTTAACAAGGAAGAACAATGCTGAGCCTTACCTTGTTTCATTTTCATCAGTAGAAGGTACAATAAGTACAGAAAATTACGAATCCACAAATTTCTCATTATTTTGTGTTTAAGAGAATGCCTTAATGAATGAAAAGTTCGTGTTTAGCGTTGGTGATATCCAATGCTATAACAAAGATAGTTCATACTGTAGAGATTGGTAGTGGCGCCACGTAATGTCACATTATTTCATCAGAAATTGGGAACACAACATAAGCTGTAGGCATGAGGAAAATATTACGTACCAATTCTATATCACAAAAATAATTCTTCAATACATAAAATATTACTATTTTTTAAGATGACATAAAATCATTTTAAGGCTGGTAACATATTTCAAACATTTGTCAAAATAAATGAAAGACAATTTTTAAGTTAGCCAGTGCTAGAATTAAGTGTAGTTCTAAAATAATAAACGTATAAACAAGCATCTTTTTCTAATCTTGAAGTCTCCTTTAAAAATGGCTAACTGAAAAACATTTTCAACATATTTCCACAAATTGTAATACAAGTTTCTTGGCCAACTTAATATATCGAGGCATTTTTTTCTGCACTTTAATTCCTACTGCACTGTGTATTCATTGTACTTTAAGTTCTGTCATTTAAAAATAAATAAAATGACGATTTTCTTTTTATATTCACCTGAAAGATTTGAAGCAATTAAAAGATGCAAAAAAAAAAAAGACGAAAAAAGCTAATTGCTTGTAAAAGCAACTTTTTAATATAGGTATTGTTACAGGCTGAAAAGTTTCTACCATTTAAATTAGTGTATGATGTACATAATTTTTTAAAATTAATTCAGGCAAAAACATTAGTTCTTGTATTGAACATTCATTATATAGGTTACAAGCAATTTGTACTCAAATTATAGAAAAATACATACAGAGTGCAAGTACAAAGGTTATGTGTGCTCATACTACGTTAATGGGTACAATAATCTGTCTGTTTAAACAATTTAATGCAATGACACTTGAAAACGCTACATTAGAATATTAATTAAAAATTGTCTTTGAAAAGTCTTTTTCTTGCTAAAACAATAGTTATTTTCATGTAAAGTATTAATATTATATATATATATATATATATATATATATATATATATATATATATATATATATATATATATATATAGTTTTCAGAAATTATAAAAATGTATGAAATGCACCATTCATCTGTCACCCGGGATTTATCAGGTACGTTTCTTTTCTGCTGCAAATGACACGTTGCAGTGTAAGTAGTTTTACAGTTAAAACATAGAACCGGCATTGATGGGCATAAAAATATTATTATAAGAGCAACATCATTAGAATTTCAACATGACAATGGTTTTTAGACTGCATTTTTATGAAATGCGTTGTAGCATGGTAACTACTGTTTTGTTCCTACAAGATCTCATGGGCAAATAATAAAGCGATTGTTGCCCACATACGTTTAACTTAAGGGGATGGTGGACGTTATCAAAGTTTTTTTTTTAATTTTTGACCAAAAATTATGAATTTTTGTATAGATATGCTTTGAAGTATGACAAAATTAAATACTTAAAAACTAAAACAAAATTAATTTTTTTAAATTTAAATTTCAAAAATTTGAATTTCGAAAAAATGTCTCTTGCGCGCCAATTTTTAATTTTTTCCTTCAATTTTCTCTTGTTATTATTCAAAAATGTATTCCGAACAAATTGTCTTATTAATTTAAAGATTCATTGATAAGTAGTATTTTTATACGTTAACACTGAATTTTCATAAAATTTTCATGTTTTATAAACTTATATTGAATTTATATAATCTTAATGATCACCAAAATTAAAACGGATAAGTAAATTTATTCTTATATGTATCTTGAGTCTCTGTTATGAATTTTATGAGACTTCTTCAAAAATTGTGTCGCAAGGGACATTTTAAAGACACAGATCTGCGAAAAATATTCATTTTGCACAAAAAGCATTTTTTTCGGACATTTAAAGGACTATTTATGAGATACTTACACTTTTTAAACGCTTATAACTTTTTTACTAATTAAGTTAGAGACATGCAGTTTTTGTTTCAGATATAGTAAAAATCATAGAATATGAATACATTTAAAAAAAAAATCGGATTTTTGGCGAATTTTTGTAATGTCACACCCACCATCCCCTTAAGTAATGTCTAATGTTCCTACTAAATCTAGAAATACCAGTTACCAAGGTATCATGGGAACATGCTAACAGAATCTTAGCTTATAAAATAATGAAACTGGTAAAAATGAACCAATATCTAGAACAAGCCAAGAATACATCAATAGCTTAAAATTATGGTGCCTCATGTTTTCTTTCCTCTAGGGAGAATTTAGCTAATTCTTCTGTATAATTTCATTTAAAAAATCACTTTAGCATTTTAAAATTCTAAATATGTTAATGGTGTTTTATTATTGAGTTACTATAAAATTTTGCCCCTTTTTGGAAAATACTATCAACAAAAAAATATATATCCATGAATTAAAGTCATGAACATCATTTTAAAAATGTAAATTATTAAATCTAAATAATTTTTACTATATACTAAGTTTCAGAATTTTTGTGGTTTATTTGTTTTATTGATTTTCAGGAAGTTTAACACCATGTTTAATAAAAATATAGCTAGAATTTTGACTAATATCTCTATATACTCGTTATTTTTTTGTGGGCTGTAAATAGAAATCAAATTTTATCTTAATGCCTCGACAAATTTGTAGTGTTTCTATTATGAAACTACCAACAGCAATTTATCAACTATAATTATTATTTTATAAACTATTTATTTCGTCATTAGAAAGTTTTGTTTTTTTATTTTTTCTGGCATTTTTAAACGTTTTCGAAGAAAATCATGTAGCATTTAACATATTTATAAAATAATCATTATAATTCTATTACTCATTTCATCAAATGCTATCAAATGATACACGACTTTCTGATGGATTTCTGAGCACTTTTGAGCTTTATTTTAATAGTCTATACATTTGTATATCATCGATAAAAATACTGAAATACACTGTATATACGTTTTAGCATTTCGTGTAATTTATCAATAAGATTATTTTTAAGTTACAAATATTAGCAAAGCTAAAAATTGCTGCCTAGATAGCTGTGTTACGGTTAAGATATACACTGTATTTCTTACCGTTATTTTAAATAAATTAATTAACAGCCGTCATAAATAGCATAAAAATAGAATCTGTACGCTGCCCTTTTCTGCTGTTTTCGTAGCTTTATGTATAACTAATTACATAGCTTTATGTAAAATAAGAATTCAAATTATCTTATAAAAATCGGTTGAAAGTTCAAATTAATTTACCTTCCATGGAAACACTTTCTGTTTTGCTGTCAACTCCAAATGCGTTACTCGCTATGCAAGTAAAATTACCTATGTCCGAAGCGTGAATCTCTCCAATGTGAAAATGGGAACTTGTCTTACTGCTGGAAACTTTATACTTTGAATGCATTTGAATTTCTACTCCATTGTGCAGCCACTTGAATTCGATAGGTAAACTCCCTCTCTTTATAGTACAACCAATTTCTGTTATGTCGCCAATGGCGATATTGGGAGGCACAAATAAAGGGTTCAAAACAGGCGAATCATTGGCAGAAGCACCTAAATGCAGAAATAATCATTAATAAATTTTATTAAAAGCCAGTCAAAATATTTATAATTAACATAGAATTCAATTCATTATTTATAAAGAAGACAAGAAGAATATTTATCGGAGCATCGTTTTTTATATTATGTTTTAACGTAAAAAAATCATGTTTTGCTATTCATCAAAATTTGAAACATTATTGTACAAATTGTCACATTAAAAAAATCTTTTTTGTAGGGAATATCACATGATTTTCCTACAATTTATTATTATAGTTAAAAATACATAAATCTGAAATGCATATTATTCTGAATTGCTGAAATTTTTATAAAACAATTAAAGAATATTAACTTTCATATTAATTAATAAAAATCACAGTACAAAATTTTTCAAACGCAATAAACTACAATTTTTAAGTGTAATTTTTATCAGTTTACTAAATTAAGTTTTACATACTTTAAAAATTAATCACTGTAATAAAAACAACCAAATATTTAAAATCGATTTATTTGTGTGTTTCAAAGTTTTTATAGATTCCCAAAAGTTTACAGACTCAAACTGTGTTACTAAACTATAATGATATTGCTATTTCTTATACTATTCTCACTAATGATAAAAATTGACTTCTATTGCATTTTTATCAGACATTTATCTAGGTCTTTTTGTGAAATCCGTAGTATAAGAATGTGCTGTCTTTTTCAGAGTGACTAATGAATATATCATAAAAATATTATTATTAAGGAACACCAAATTTAAGTTTTACTTAAATTTAAAATTCTAGCTTGTTTCCCTACTTTTAAATCACTTAGATATAATATCATTCTAACACACTATTTGAAAAAAGAAAGAGTCCTGGCAATTTTGAAATTTGAATTTTATAACTATACTTAGCATATTATTGTAGAGATTAATAGAAAATTTAAATTACTCTTTTCCATTCAATGACTATACGAAATATCACATCTGTTTGTACACTAATTTGTATGACGTATTTTTTATCAGGTTGTAACGAAAGTTCTCCGCCGAATCTGCATGAGTCAGCTCATGCGGCACCCAGCGATTGAACTTGTGCATCAAGTTTATGTGATGCATAACATGACTAATGGGCATGGCATTAATGTCTAACTCTTTAGCTAGCTCTCAAGTGGTTAAATACTGATCTTCTTCCACAAGTTCTCGCAAGTGGCCCTCATCAACATCAGTAGGCCGGCCAGAACGCTCAGCTCCTTGAATGTCATAGGACTTATTTTTTAACTTTCAGTACCAAACCTTCACAGTGCCATAGGATACAACAGTAAAATCTAAATTACACACGTAATTCTTTGACATTCTGTAGCTGACGTTTTGCAACGGAACTGGAAGTAAATGATGGTTTTAATCCAGTAACGCGATAGTTCCATTTCAGGCATCTTGTACTTAATGATAACGATATTTTTTAACAACACAGTGTTCTAAAGCAAGTCTCTTTCTTTCAAATGACAAAAATTGTTTGAAGAAATATGAGCGAACACATCAACGTGAACTGTTTGCAGACGATGTTTGTGGTGGCGGGAAACTTTCGTTACAACCTAATATATTATTACTTCTTCAATTTGCTTTCTAATTCATTCTTTAAAAAAAAACAAAATTAAACATTGTTACGTTAAATTCAATAAATGTTCTCATCTCATTAATTGTTACACACACGTAATGCTTGGCATGGTGTTCGTTATTTTAATTCATTTTGGATCAAGTTGTTTTAATGCTATGTGTTCTAGTTTAATCTCTAATAAAATAAAAGAACACTGAAACTACTGTAATACACATTTATACAAACACATATTACATTGTTCATTCATCAAACAAATTTTTTACGTAATTTTTTTGCTTTTGAAATAAAACATATTACTTATGGTAAATCTGTTATATTGCTACTAAACAAGGTTTAAAATAGAGAAATCTATGATACTTACCACTTTTTCTTGAAATGGATGCAAAAATTAAAACGCCATACAGAAACCACATGACTATAAAGAGTTGTCGTGTAAAGTTTTAGATGATTTTCATATGTGAATCTCTGAATAATAAATACAGCAAATACGTTTTTAATATGCAAGATGAGGAAATGTATATCGTATATCATATAGAGATTACATAAAATGTGATCACAGCGCCATAAGTGCACAGTGCAACATAAAATAAGTATACTTAACAGTGTCACCACGTGAAAGAAAAAGTTTCTGAGTATAACATAAATTGAAGAAAAATTAATATAATTTTTAATTAAATCAATGAGATTACATAGTTTTAATTATCATTATTTAATTTACCAAAAATCGTAACATTTATTTATTCTTACACACTACTTCAGAGTTACAAAATAATCTTTACTCATTAAAGTACTTCTCATACTACGAATCGTTTTGTATTCTAATAAGTTTACAATAAACAAATCCGGTAGACATTGCTTTTTAATTCAAGGAACGCTGAGGGATATTTGCAGCATTAGAAACATAAAACTGATGACAGTGGCGCCACCTGTCGGTGAAAATATCAAATACACTAAAATAAAAGACATGAGGTAAGAATGCATTCAGAGAAAAAAAATTAAGCAGCTTGCACAATTATTTAGTGGTAAGCAAGCGAATTCGGATGAACAGAATGTTTCTGAGAACTATAGTAATTTTAAAAGCTAGTAAATACATACTGGACTAGAATATAGGCTGTATAGCACTAGATGCATGTAGAAAAATGCGTATACCCCTTAAATTACCTAGCTTAAAAATAATTTTTATGTAATGTATGATTTGAAAAATAAAGAAATGTAATTACAAAACAGTTTGCGCCATACTCGCATGAAAATATTCATGCAATATTGACAAAAAAGACATCATCTTCATAGTATCATCTTCAAGCGAATGATAGGTATTTAGAATCTGAAAACAATTACATGAAAGAGTACTATAAAACAATTATAACAAACCCAACTTAACTGACCTTCCATAAATACAGTTTCAGTCTTGCTATCCTGGCCAAATGTATTGTTCGCGAAGCAGGTAAAATTACCGATGTCATTTGCTTCAATTTGACCTATAAAGAGGTGAGAAGTTGCAGCCGAGCCGGTTACTTTGTACTTTGCCTGTGCTTTAATTTCAGCCCCGTTATGCATCCACTTGAACTTAACAGGCAAACTACCTCTTTTGATAGAGCATGTGATTGCTAACATGTCACCAATTGCAATGTTTGGTGGTATCATTAAAGGGTTCAAAACCGGCTCATCCGTTGATGACATATCTAAATATGGAAAAAAATATTAATGTAAAAATTGCAAATAATATAAAATTGTACAGTTCAGAAATCTTCTACTGTGATTATTAATTATATCGGCTATATCACTAATTCCGCTTTTGCGATCTCAAATTAAGTGTTATTAATTTTCCCCTAATTTTCTGAACTGTATCTATATTTTCATTTGATAAAATCATAAAACGTCAACTATTCTGTAAAATATTAATTCGAAATGACACAAAATAATAAAAGAATATTTTGATACAATAATATTAATTTCATAAAATTTTTCGTCGCAAAATTAAACAGACAGTGGATTAGTAAAGGAAAGTACGGAAGGGTGGTACAGTGGGAGTGATGGGACACAATCAATTAAGCCTAATGCAAACCTTATTTTTGATTTCTGATTTTAGTAGCCATAACATCACAGTTATAGTTATAAATCATCTCAATTACAAATTTTCTGCAAGTTTATGCAATAAAAAAGCTGTTTTCCAAGACTGTAAACAACATCTTATATTTTTGATGCAAGTTTTCAGTCTCATTTATTGTAAGTAACATCTTAATGTTTTTTAGACCTAATAACATAACTTTTATAAATTAGCAGTTTAGGGAGGCCTAGCAGCAGAATATTTTTAGGAATGATTCGTTTTATTGGTATGTTATGTAACACTTTATTTTAAGGAGTAAAAATGATGAGAAAAATGAAAATTTATCTTTCCACAAGAAACTAACTGTTCCATCATTGATAGAGAAGGTATTGCCACAAATCTGCATCCATCAAAGACAGTTGGTGGAACTAGTCTGCACAGTCATATTTTTCATTTGATTTGGACAATATATTATATGAATACATATTATAGCATGCAATAAAACTTGGAAATATTGTAACTTTTTTTGAAATATTTATAAAATTTTGCATAAATTTCAACTTTTAAAAACATGCCCCAATCTTTCCTCACATAATAACATTTTTCTTACAATTTTAAATTGCCTATATAACTAAGAATTTAAGAGTTACAATCAAATTTATATTTTTGAAATATGTTAAAGTGTTTTAAGGTGTTATTTTGATACTTTAAAAGTTGTTGACTCTCTCAAAGAAGTATTCGAGTAAAAGTGAAATTTCCCACGTTTATTTCATAATTAAAAATTATTTATAATAAAATATGAATTTGTTATGTATAATTATTATTTTTCATAATTCTGTCGAATTGTGCGTTTTTAAAAAACTAATTCGGTATTCGCAAAGCTAAATAAGAAATTTCACTTATCCTCGAATAATTTTTTTTTGAGAGAGTACAAGTTGAAAATAGTTTGTAGGAAATATTTTTTTAAAAATGTCCCATTCTTTCCTACAATTCACTATATTATTATTACACAAAAATTGAACACGAATGATTGACAGTAGTTATCTAGAGATTTCTATGCGTATATTTCTAAAGAAATAAGTATTTTAGATGATTTTTAATAGAAAATTATTTTTACGTAAGTTATCGCTTAGTGAGCCGATTGACGAATTGAGTAGCATTAATTTACTTTAATATTATGTTTATGTCTTGAATAAAAACGCATGTTGTTAATGTGTTAATAGTATTAGTTATTATTAAAGTAGTATTAATATGTTCAGATTATTAAATACGGTTGCAATTAATAAAGAATCATTAATTTAATTTATAAAATAATTTAATTTATATTACATATTATCACAGATAATTTATACTTTATATTATATAGCTCTATAATTTATGCTATAAATTATCATTTGATATGTAGTTGGATATGAATAATGAATTTAAAACTATAAAGTGAGTTAAAGGTGGCAGCTAAAATTTTTAATTTATCATATAAAAAAAATCATGGTCTCCTACTAGATATGATAATTTAAAGAATTTTTTCCAGTGCAAGTGGAATACTACAAAACTAGCAATATACTTATCACTGAACGCTAATTTTTCCGATGAGAAAACAGGGAGAATTGCAATATGATTTATCATTATTAAAATATAAAAAGAAAAGAAAGTTTAGAAACTATCGTCAGCTTATTAGTGTGTATTATAACTTATCTATTTATCATGCTTTTACTTACTGCATATTATAAAACTAAAGAAGTAAAAATTTAATCGCATGCAATACTCACCACAATGCATTCCAAGCTGAAACAGCAGTAAGAAAAGTAACTTGATCATTTGCATCTCAGTGTCAACAGGGTTTTTTCCACACATTTTCTAAAACAGTCTAAAAAGTGATTGAATTTATGATTCTCTTTTGAACATTAAGTATTCTGGGAATGTGTTACGTACGAAGCAAAACTTACTAATTTCACATTTACATTCGCACCTCAAGAGCCACAAAAACATAGACGCTATATTTGTAGATTCTAAACATCGAAGATATAAGCAAATCTATGATAGTAGCGCCTCTCAACGTTTAAAGAACACATTATTTTTTAGATATAAAATCTAATGAATGAATATAAATATAAAATAACAACATAAATATTTTTCACTATATCCCAAATGCTTTGACAAATTGAGATAACTTTACCTCAGCTCGCAAAAATAAACATTTTGCAGTGTAAAATATCCCATAAATTACAACAGAAATAATGACATGATTCAGCTTTTCAATTCTACTCATGCACAAAGCAAGAGAAAATTATTAAGAATTCACTTTAAACAATTTTCTTGTTTTGTTGAATATTAGATTTCTAAAACTTATACATAATACTGACCATATTTCACAAATAATTTTTTTAATTACATATGAAAACATTTAATGTGAAAGAAATAATTCCTAAATTATTTTAAGCAATTTCTTAAAAGTTTCATACACCCCTTCAGAAATAAATTTAAGTATTTCATTTGTATACAGTAAAAATTTATATGAACTTGTAATATAAATACTAACTTGTGTAATATCATTCAGAGATGTATTTTATGTCCATAAAAATTATTTTTAACTTTTAAATAGTAAAACATTTTATGAACATTGATTTACATAAAATAATAAATTTATATGCACAACTGAAAATACGAATCTTTACATATTACTTAGAAGAGGTAATTCCGTACATTTAATAATAAATATCTTGCAAGATACTGTACTTAAATAAATAAATGGAGAAATAAGTATAAAAACTATATAATAAAGAATTTTCTTAAGTTATGAAAACTTTTTCTTTCTTCAAAGATAAAATTTCGGTAAGTAATTTTCAGTACACACGTTCTCACCTTCCATAAACACTACCTCCGTCTTACTGTCTGATCCGAAAGCATTGCCAGCAAGACAGGTAAAGTTACCGATGTCAGCTGCCTCTATTTGGCCAATAAAAAGTTGAGATCCAACGGCAGAACTTGTAATTTTATACTTAGAATGAGAGTTTATCTCTACACCATTGTGTAACCACTTGAAATTTACTGGTAAGCTACCTCTTTTGATAGTACAAGATATTTCCGTCAGATCACCAATAACAATATTTGGGGGAATAGACAAAGGATTCAATACTGGTACATCAGCAGCTAATGTACCTGTATTAAAATAAAAATACAATTTTAGAAAATTAAATGAAACAGCTGAAATACGAGCATTAAAACTTCACATGTTAACTGATTAGCCACAAATATCAAGAAATCTAAAATACACAATACATAAAAATAGCTCTCTCTTTCTCATGTAACAATAGCAAATAGTTTTAAAAATGCAGTATCCATATAATTTCATAAAAAGTTTGGGTGCATTTACTATAAGATTTTTTACATCATTTCTTATCTCACATTCAATTTTCAAAATATTTGAAAAATGAATAAAAAAAATAGATGAAGTAAAATATAGCTAACATAAAATATTAATATTTATAACATTGCTTTTTTAACTGATTCATTTTGAATAGCTTGCAAAGCACTTTAAAATGATATAAATTATGCCGCCTTTAGTTTTAATTTTTTATAACGAATGTATAGTAAAATAAATAACTAGGCATAAATTTTATCAAACAAGGATTTAGATTATTGTGTTATAACCTATTATATTTTATCGTACTCTGTTCTCAATACTTCAACTAGCTACTTTTCAAAATAAATCTTATCGAAAACGTTATAATAATGAGTTTCAGATTTATTTTTTAAAGACATTTTATTAACAAACAACAAAAAGATCTCCCCCCGAAAGTATAATTATCAAGAAATCGCTATCTTTATAATTAATTATACGTATATTTCAGAGGACGGCAGAACTATATTCTTTCCCTTTTTTTTGAATTTGCGGACTCCGTTGGCTTTATTTATCGATGACATGTTCGTTATTTGCTCAGAAGTATTTCTCTTTCTATACCGATTTACACGTATTTAGAAATTTTTCATATTAATTATATATATACCAATTTTCTCGCTTATCTGAAGATATGTTCCCTCCGATGTTTGTTGTAATGAAGACTTCAATTGAAATATGAGTTTGTCTATCTGTAAAATGTTTTTAATATCGTATGTAACAAAATACGGGTATCTTACTTTTTACTTGAAAAGTTTACTTATTATTAAGGCAAAAAAAAGTTTATACAAATGTTTTAAAAGTAATACATAATTTTTACATCATATGAATGAATCACACTGAAATTAGAAGAGTGAAGTAGGCTTGACACTTACCATATTTAACTGTACTCTGAAGAAGCAAAAAGCAAAGCAGCTTGAAAGCTGGATGTTGACAGCACCTTGAAATACTCATCTTCACATATATTATTTAAGCTTCTGAGTCATTTCCAGTTTTTTTATTCAGTACAAACTATATTGTAAAAAGCATGCAGTACGCGCAGTTAAGAGAGACGCTATGACTAGATTTTCATCATCTATAGATCTAAACTAATGACAGTGGCGCCACACAACGTATCAAGTTTTCATTAATTTTAGCCACATTAAATTATAAAATGTTCTGATTTCAACAGAAATATAAACGTATCAATTCTGTAACAAGTTTTAAGAGCGAGATTCAAATAAAAATTCACAATGGTTTATTGAACCCGTTTGTACACCCTCTCAAAAAAGTATTCGGGTATAAGCGAAATCTCCTACTTTAGATTTGAGAAAAACTAACGAGTTTTAAAAAAACGCACGTCTCGAAAGAAATATGAAAAATTATACATATAACCTAATTTATATTTTATGATAAATAATTTTTAATGCACGAAACCAACGTAAGAAGTTTGTCTTTTACTCAAAATTATTTATCATAAAATATAAATTAGGTTATGTGTATACTTTTTTGAGAGGGTGTATTAATCTATCGTAGATACTTTTAAAATTTTGAATTGGCAGACTCTACTTATTTTGAATGGTAGACACTATCTCGTATATCATTAGGTAACTACTACTTGAATAAAAGTAAGTCTTCGAAATAGATAATCCACAGTGTGATCTCATATTATATAGTTGGTAGCATAATAACATATAACGCATAAAAAAAACTTATGTCCAAACATATGTATGTGACTCCTTTTTTCAGCCTCTTTGATGAATCACAAGACTAAGATCTTCTATTTTGTCTTTTTTATTCTTATTAACTATGTTGTTTACAAAGCCGGAGGGAAAATCGAGTCTAATGGTAAATTTCAATCCATCTCAAGTATTTCAATTTTTTATAAAGGTCTTTATATATTTCCATAGAACGTCCTTTTAGTCAGTCCTTTCGTATGTATAATCGAAATATAACATGTGTTATAACCATTTCATTTCATATATGCGAATGAAACGCTTTACACTTTCGTGCATTGTAAGTGTAGCAAATTAATTAGCAAATTAATCTTTCGTATTTTGTCTTTCACAGGTGATTGAGATCAGTCCTCTCTATCTTAAACACTACTAACGATATTAACACATTCATTTCTAAACAGTATGATCAGAAAAAAGTAAAATAAAATAAAAACGTGAAACATTTAAAAGAGGAATGGCAAAGAAATTAAGTGCATTTACCTTTTTTAATGTTTGCATATTTGAAATTACGTTTCAACCCACAAAATATAAAGGTTACGCATCGATGTTTTGTTTTTTTAATGATTTTTATCCTCCCCCCCCCCCCAAAAAAAAGAATTAAAAAAACCTTTCTTCCTACACATTACCGTTATGTGCATCTAATGGTTATAATGCATTGATTCTGAAAAAAATTGTAATTTAATCTGAAAATAGCATTTTAACTTTTGTATAGTTTTTTAGTATACCAGTACTTAGGAAGCAGTAATAATTATAGCACACAAAACATCTAAAATGTAAGTCTAACCAATTTAAATTTACTTAAAGTACAAAAAATATATTTAATTCAAAAAGAACTAAATAAAAAATTGCATTCTGATAATATGGTTTTTCGTGAGGCTTTAAACTGCAATGGAAATACTTTAAAAGATTTCTTTGAGTACATCTAACAGAAAAAACAAGTATTTCACCATATACAAATGCCATTTTCAACATTCAAATCTGAAAACCTGAAATTGCGTTAAAAAAAACCTGTGAATTTCAAAACTTCAAGAAACATGCACGTTTAATATATTAAAGTTTTAAAGAATATTGGAGACTGATATTTATCCTACATAACACTGACCTTCCATAAAGACTACTTCCGTCTTACTGTCTTGACCAAAAGCATTATTCGCTGTACAAGTAAAGTTACCGATGTCTGTGGCCTCAATCTGCCCTAAAAGTAGCTGCGATGTCGTTGCACTGCCTGAAATTTTATACTTTGAATGTGACTGTATATTAATTCCATTGTGCATCCATTTGAAATTGACAGGCAAGCTTCCCCTTTTGATAGTACAAGTAATTGCTGTTAGATCACCGATTGCAATATTTGGAGGAATGAATAAAGGATTCAAAACTGGAGAATCCGTTGATGATACACCTAAATAAAAACATTTAGTGAAAACAAGATTTAATATTTTAGAATAATGTTTGAAAAGAAAGGAAAAAATCAAAAGAAACAAACATAATACATAATTAGTTTTCAGAAATAAAGTATACAATAGAGCCAGAAAGGATAATTCAGTACACTTTTAAACTTTGTGAATTTTTCATTCTTTTTAATATATCTAGAAAAAGAAGTATAGCAAATAAATAAAATATTTTGAATATTTTTCTAATGCTTTTTAATGATTTAAGAAAAGAAGTACAGTAAATGAGAGGACAAATGCGAGTACAGCAAATAAGACGTAGTTCCTGTGATGCAGACAATCACATATCTTATTTTTAATTATCAATTACTTAATTGTTAATTTTTTCTAAATTTAATCTGTGTTCAAAATTTATTCTTTGCACTTTCGATTTGGATTTCTTTTCCCTTCGCCTGTAAAGTTTTATTTCTGCACCTACCGTATTTAAAAGCAATCTTCCGTTTTCATTTATTTTTCCTTTTTATTTCACCTTTGCATTGGTAAAGCCTAGCATTTCTGTACTCATGATTTGTTTATGACCATATATGGTATCAAATCTATAAATAACATTGGCTTTCATTTTGAGTTACAATTTAGCTGCTAGATTGTTTGTTTTATCCTCTTGGCGAGACTGGGATTCAAAAATAATTATATGGAAATGTTCTTAACGTCTACTGGCGTCAAGTTAATTTTGCATTTTGTTTGGCATGCCCTAGTGGCGTGTTTTGGTTCTGTACACAAGCGTCTAGATAGTAGAAAGAATCCTGCTTCTCATCTCTTTCCTTCCCAGTGCGCATTCTGTGTCGCGCATTATGTCAAAGGTGGGTGGGAACGGAAGAGGGTAGAGGGGAAACTTCTCAAAAGATTATCACACACTTCGTGAACATTTGGGATTGATTATGTTTATATTGGCATCGTATTCAAACAAATGTTTGTTTAAAAAATTTTTAAGTTACCTCACTTTATTGTGAAATAAATAATGTTTTAGGGTAGCTGTAATTTGCCTTACGGTCTCTGAAAATAGTGTTATTGGCTTTCTCTGACAGTTTAGCGTGATATTCGCATAGATATCGGAAATTTGTTTCAGTTATGCTTGATGAATTTAATGTAATAAATTTGATGATTAAAATAAAATAAAATTTTTTAATGCTTTTAGGAAGTTTGCTGTGAGCAAGATTCGGAACAATAAAAAAATATGCTAATAATTGAAATTATTTTTAAAAAATTATTCATACACAATTCTTTAAAATTTTGTAAAATTTACTGTTGATTACAAAAAGTTCTGAATAAAATATATATTAAACTAGATTTGATTTATAAATCTTATACTTAATTTGGGTTGCTGCAAACTGTAATTTGGGTTAAGTAAAGTAAATAAAAAACTTTGTAAAAAACACACATAAGATGTTATAGGTAAGAGGATACGTACGTTTCAGCTGTAATTTGGGTTGTTCAAAAAGCACAAATCTTTTTTGAAAGGTAAAAGAAAAAGGATTTTTTGTTTTGTTTTTCTTTTTTACACCTTTAAAAGAATCATATTTAAGGTGCATGAATTAGTGCCCTTAGCTCAATAATTGCAGTAATATGGGAGTTAGTTTGATTGATATGTTCATTTGACAATAATAAGAAAGCGTGTGAGTGTGTAAATGCATTGACTTTGTTGTGTTTCTGCTAAATGCTTTCAATTTAAATTAATTTTGAACATTGTTCTGCTGTGTTATGGTAAAGTTACACGAGGGATATTTGCCTCAACTGGAGGACTTTTTAAGGGTAAACTGTTTCCTATTGCTGAAAATATTTTCAAATGGGTCATATCGGAATTTTATTGAACTTTTTTTGAAATAGCAGTTGCCCCCCCCCCTCCTGCTCCTAGTTAGTTATGCTATGATAATATTTAATCTTTAGCTTATGTAGATTTTATACTTGATATTAATGATCCAAACTAATGTGGACACAATAATATACTATGTTAGGGCGTATATATGCATCTAAATAGGATTAATATAAAATACTTAAAATGATAATTTTTACAATCTAATTCAAATCTTTTTTCAAAAAATAATGAATTTTATATTTTGCTATTATATATGGGCATGCATCTAGGGGAGGTCAAATGGGGCACATGCCCCCCCAGCCATGCCTTATTTGCCGAAAATTAAGGTTTGTACTGTGTGAAATAAACTTTAGTTGTGGCACTGATTATATGTATGTTTGTTTTTATGTGATTAGCTTACTTTAAAAAAACAAGAAATTGAAAGTCTTTATTTTCTTTGGGAGTGTTTCTTTTCACTTATGTTGAAATGGATTCTCACTGGGTCTTTTTGTTTATAGGTCAACTCTTAAAAGTTGATTTTTTATTTAAAAAAATACCAGGCCCCTTGTAAAATGTATTGCATAAAAAGTAATTGCTTATCATTAAAACACTTTAGTATGGTGCAATAGTTTAAAACAACCAGTTACAATGATAATTGTATGAGTGGTGCAGATTTTTAGCCTATCTATGTAATTTTAAAAAGTCCTCTAGACCACACAAACCTCTATAAGCGACCAGTCCCAGTTCCCTGGCCAAAAAATTTTCTTGCTTTTTTTTTTTTTTTTTTTTGAGGGGAGGGGGATAAAGTAAACAAATGCCATATTGAACTGGAAAAGGGCCTTTTTTGTGGCCCTGAAAAGGGCCTTTTGCTGCTTTGAAAAAGCTCACTCTCTGAATCCGACATCGGGAATAGAGCAACGAGGTGGGAGAAACAAGTAGTAACAGCTAGCAAAGCGAAATGCAGAATGAGCGAGAAGCCGAGAAGTTTCTCCTCTACCCTCTTCTGTTCCACCCCCACCTTTGACATCATGCGCGACACAGAATGCGCACTGGGAAGGAAAGAGATGAGAAGCAGGATTGTTTCCACTATCTAGACGCTTGTGTTCTTTACTAACCTCTTGGCTTGCGTTTATCGTCATCATTCACGCCTTAGCAGTTGTCAAGTGAACCCGCGTTTTTTTTTGTGAGGGGTCTGCTCAGCCACCTTAGGACTTTATAATTTTAACGTTATGTGTTGATATTAAAATAAAATGTGATTGCCACTATAAAGTCTTGTTCTTTCTTCACGGCCTGGGTTTCGCCTTCATGAAAAATGTGGGATGTGAACCTGGGGAAAACTTCCCCATAGTTCCCGTTTAAGAATGACTTTTTTAATTATGTGTTTAAATGTGATTCAAATTACACCACTTTTAAAAAATTATAGGGTAATTATGAACATAAATTTTTAAAAAATTTATGTTCTACTTTATATACTTAATTTATGAAAAACTAGAAAAGTAAAACTTGTGGTAGACACTTAAACGTTTTACAAAAATCCAGATCTTTTTATGTATAAACTTGTTTACCTAAATAGTTTTCCTTTTACGCCGAATAGCATTAAACATTAAACTTCAAATTTGTTTGCTTAAAAATTTTGTAAATTTTGCATTAAAATTAATTATAACTTATATCTATCATGAAAAATAGATTACAATATTTATCCTTGATATTTTCATTAAACCTAATGATAGTATTAAATTCTTAATCACATTGCTCACAATTATTTTGTGGTCATAATTACCTTGAGATACCTTATTATTCTGAAATTTTAACATTGATCCAATGAAAATTTTATTTGTATCAACATCTTAATATAATGCGGTATAGAATCTTTAAACTGGTATTAAAGGACTGTAAATATATACTATTTGAGTTTTGTCCAACTTTGTTCAAACATTATCCAATATTCATGTGAATTAAATGTGAAAATAATCTTTATGAAGGAAAGTCTTGCAATAACTGTTAAATATGCATTCAGAATAATAAAACAATGATTTCTTTGTAATGCTCTATTGTGATAAGAGTCCAAGCTACAAATACATCATTAAACTTAATCATTCGAATAAAATAGAATAAAATGATAATAAAATACAGATGTATTCAAACAACAACAAAAACATTTAAAATTCCCACCAGCTTTCTAATTTGTGAAAACATATGATAAAGAAGAATATTCTTCATGCATTAAAAATAAATTGTTTTGAAGAAATAAATTCATATTTTTATCTCATGAAAACAAAATCCTTGGTTTCATTTATCGGACTAGTTATCTTAAAAAGTTATAAACGCTTAAAGTATGTGTTGAGTAGTTAAGACTGTACACTTCTATAATTTTGTGTTATATTTTATTTCCAAAAATATGTATTAGCCTATTTTTCGACTATGTTTTTATACAACAAGTTTTGAGCAACAGCGTTTATATTTCTAAAATGCTGTCTTATCCCAAATTCTCATAATGTTTATATGCTGAAACTTTTTATGTATTTATTGTCTTTAATTTTTTCAAACTCACAGTATTATTTTCCATTTAGCATTCTGTTTTACTCCATTTTAGACAAAAGTAAAAAAAAAATACTAACTTTTAAGTTAACAGACACTTTTTACAACTGTAAAGCAGAATAACGTGATTAAATGATATTTTGCGAACAACGTTTTCTAATCAAAATTTTTAATAATATGTGAATATACTTGTTAACTACTATTTAGGAATATTGATATGTAAATATTTATATTACGGCTAATAAAATATTTTTTACTAATTAATATTTAACAAGATGAGAATGTTCAGCACTAAAAGCAACACTTTTTACCAACTATTCTGGACAATATTGTAATCATACATGCGTATTTTAAATTCCATTTCGATATCAATATAACAGGAACCTTAAAAATGTTGAACTAAAATACCATAAAAACAAACAGTCATGAAAATATTAGAAATTTTACAAGAATTAAAAATTTGAAAGCTGAAGTTAAGAGAATATAATATTATAAAACATAAGAAACAGTAAGCTGTACTCACCATTGCATACTCCAAGTAAAGTAATGGAAAACAACTTGATTATTTGTATCTCTTTATAGTGAGAAATTTTCACATTCATTTTAGACAGTTTCAGGTAAGTGAAGAAGTGATTCTGAAATGCTGTTATAAATTGTATGAATGTTCAAAAACACGAAAGCAACCAGATAAAGTACGTAACATCTACATCATTTTGTCTGGTGAATAGAGACGCTACAATCATAGATACTTAAAAAACGGAGGTATGATGAAACTCATGATAGTGGCGCCACACAACGTTAAGCATCTTAATTATACTTAAAAATTAATATTTTTAGTGAAATACTAAAATAGGCACTTGAATAGTAAAGATCAATTAAATAAAAATATGAATTAACGTTGAAATAAATAGTATAAGTGTACTGATGCGCAAAGAATCGAATGCTTAAATTTATAGAAAGCAGAAAAGCAATACAGATATACGAAGCATTTGTGAATTTCAAAAAGCTGTTATATACTTTACTTTAGTAAACGAAATCATAAAACAGAAACATTAAAAATTAAAAGTGAAAAGTGTAAGTGCAAATGTAGAAAAACTATGGTTATAAAATATTATAAATTAACGAAATCATGCTAAGTATTCTTCAAAGTTGCAGATACAACGGTTATGTACTGATACGCAAGTCCGATATAAAAACAATAATATAGAAAATGCTAAATCTGATATAAAGACAAATATAGCCAAATTATAAATTTTATGATTACAAAAAATGCTTTAATATGACAGCACATCGTATTCAAAATCATTATTCAAACAAAATTCAACAAGAGTATTCTGTAAAGAAATACAAGTAACACTTTAATTTTATTAGCAATATTTTAAAAGATGTGAACAATATTTAATGTAAAATTCAATAATCCCACGAATAAACTCCGGCATAATTTTGACACATAGATGTGTATGTTATAGACTTACTTTACCCAACATATACAAAAAAATATACCCATGTAACATACTAGCTGAATTTGCATTTCAAATACAAGATAAAACGTTTATATAGTAAGATTTTATAGAAGTTTTAGAGGATCAAACATTGTTACTTAACTGAAAGTCATTTTTTACGAATCATATTTCGTATATTATTTATTATGCCAATAATTGTTATTTTACCAACCGTTAAATTTTAATCTTTTTTGTTTCAATTGTAATGGTCTAAGACATCTTATAAAGGTATTATGTTAATAAAGTAGGGTACAAAGTCAACTTCTACTATTATATCAAAACACTGTAGCATTAAAATAATTTTTTTCCAGTTTCAATATAACATAAATACACTAAATTCAACATAAATATGGAAAATGCTGGTAATCGAAAAAAAAAACAGTCTTAGTATTTAAGACTGATCATTAGGATTAAGATTTAGTGTCCTCGATATATGCTACATTTATTTTCAGTTCTATTATTCAAGTATTATTTAATTTTCACAGAAAATATGAACTGTATCCAGGTGCGTAGCCCGGAAAATTTTTCGGGGGAGGGATATGAACTTATATGTGTATAAATAGATGGAATTTCATCACTAATCCAAAAATTTCGGGGGGATATATCCCGATATTCCCCCTGGCTACGCCCCTGACTGTATCCATTACATAATCTCATAAAACACTGGGAAATTCTTTTAGTCAAAACTCAGATGAATAACGAATTAATAAACTTGATATCTAAATATATATTAGCTACATAAGTCATTTATACGATACGAAAAATTTCGTAATAAAACAATCGTATCAACGAGAGATTTTCAATACCTGTATTTTTTTATAGATCAGTGGCATGAATCATTAATTTGTTACACAAAAATACCTAAGGTGTGTATAAAGGTAACGTTTATATAAAACGTTTAACAAACATTAACATTTATGTTAATGTTACCAAAGGAATATTTTCCATGCCCGCGAATACATTGTCTCACCTTCCATAAATACAACTTCCGTCTTGCTATCTGATCCAAAGGCATTGTTAGCAATGCACGTAAAGTTACCAATGTCCGTTGCCTCTATCTGACCGATAAAGAACTGCGAGCTGGCAGCAGAACTTGAAATTTTATACTTAGAATGAGAATGAATCTCCATTCCGTTGTGTAGCCACTTGAATTTCACAGGAAGACTGCCTCTTTTGATGGTGCAAGATATTTCCGTTATATCGCCAATAGCAATGTTCGGAGGAATGAACAGAGGGTTCAAAACTGGTGCATCTGTAGCCAAGGCACCTATGTTAAAATTCATACATTTTATATAAAATTTTAATAACACGCTTAAAGTAAAAATAACAAGAAATGTCCATTTCCGGATTTTATTCACTTTCAACCCGTTAATGTAGTTTTCCTTTAAAAATGTAGTTAAACGCCTATTTTTGAAATTTTAATTTTCTAAAAGTGTTTTCTCGAATTTCAAATGTCCAGTGTTTGTAACTCGTAAGCCAGTGAACAATGACTGCAGAAATGTAATGAATACTCCCTCAATAAATAAATAAATAAATAAATATAAATAAAAAATGTGAGGAAAAGAAGAAATGAAACAGCAAAAATACTAGAAACTGTTCTGTATTTACATTGGCTGAAAATGAAGTAATAAAGTACTTGTAAAGTTAACGTGTAAAGTTAAGAATCATACTTTTCTATTGGTAATCTACACATACTTTCGTCAGATTATGAAAAAAAATATTGAAATTTGTTGTTTAAGAATAGAACCAATCTATTATATCTTAGTTTACTTTTTAAGAGAAGAAAAACCAAGTTTCAAAACCACTGGCGTACTATTAATACAAAAAGCCTAAGACATTTTTATTTTAATAACTCCACAACATTGAAAAAGTTCACATTTTAACATGGGTTGCTAACGTAAAAAATTCTTCTATAATTTCCATTTGGAAAACAGATGGATTCTCTGAAATTTGTTCATAGAATTGATGCATCCTTTGTATGTATCTTCCTCTATTTTTCTTGTATTTAGAATTTCAATGATCTCTTAATAGAAAATATAATATTTTCACGAAAAATAGTATACACAAAACACTGATATATTCTTTGGTAATATTTAAATTTACAATAAATAAATAAATAAATAAAATCAGTTAACATTAGAAAGTTAAAAAATTCAAAAGTAAGCTATATTTAAAAAAATCCTCATAGGTAAAGTGACTAGTAACATTAAAAAGAAAATTACCAATAACTTATATAGAAGTAACAATATGTTCACCGCCTTAGATTAAATTGCATAATCTTGTGCCATTTTACTAATTTGAAATCTCCCTCACCAAAACATAAAAAAGTAATGATTAAAGAAAGGTATTATTTATGACATTATATATAAATTATTAGAGTTTGCGTTTTTTCTGTATACGTTTTCAGAATGCTTATCTTATTAATAATGATAAAACATTGAATGTGTATATTTTAAACAAAGAAAAAATATTTTTATTTGACAATTACAACACTTATAAACACACCCTTTGTCATTTAAAAAGTAATATCTGTAACAGAAATAAATTTGTTGACATTCACTTTAATATTAATAGAAACGAAATGAAATATTTACTTAAACTGATTAAACAGGCATGTTTTATATATATATATATATTCAAAAACAATATATAATATATATATATATTGTTTTTCGATCTTTATACTGTTTGGGCCTCTGATTCTGCTGATATATGTAATATTCTTTATATATATAATTAATAAGTAAAACACTAAGACTATTACTGCAAAAATGTGTACCTCGTAGGAATATATATATATATATATATATATATATATATATATATATATATATATATGAGCAGAATCAGAGGGCCAAGCAGTATGGAAATCGAAATACAGTGAACCATAGATTATACAAAAATTAATGGACATATTTATAAGAATGAAAATAAAAGTTTAACTGCATATAGTACAATTATAAAGAATGAAAATGCAATAAGAAAATAACTTTTAAACTTACCATATTCGAGTACAGTCTGCAAAAGAATCGAGAAGCAAAACTTGAATACATGACGTTCAGCATAATTCAAAATTGAGTTTTCCATTTTTTTTTACATCTGAATTTCAGTAGTATTTATCATTTGTTTTCAGTATTAATTTCTTTGAAAATATATGTTTGACTGAATGTAATCAGAATTTACTGCACTGCGTACTAGCATCTGAAAACGTATGGAAGCATATACAAAGTACATGAAATAAAGAGAGACGCTAGACTAGACTTTCATCAACAGAATGATCAGAACTATGATAGTGGCGCCACTCAGCGTACAAATTACTTATTATTTAAGATATAAAATGTTAAAAATAGTAACGACAACTATAAGTATCGTAAATCACAAATAATATATATATAGTAAGCTCTGTTTTGAAATAAATAAATATATCAAGTCACAAGAAATTGCATGTCATTTTGCTGATAATGGGATTACATACATAAACCATGCATAGAGTATTTGCATCTTAATTTTACAATTCAAGAGTTATATAAATTATGCAATTTAGATTTAATTTATAAACGTAAGCACGTGTATATCTAATTTGTGAATGTGATATACATTTCATATATTAGATTCATTGAATATATCAAGTGGTGTAATGTTAGTCTTTCTGTAGGTGCAAATTCCAATAAATGCATTATTTTACATATTTCAACCATTATATTCAAAATATTATGTCATGTTTAGTTTACTGTTGCGAGAAAATTACTATGGATATAGAAAAGGATAAAATACAAGTGTTTTCTCACTATAATTTCTTGCTAGAAAATTATTATTTCTTACGTTCTCCTTTATTAGATCACCATAGTTGTGCATGCAAAAAATATATACTCTATAGAAGATATACAGTATATATATTGTATACTATTTACTATGCGGAAGATATATAGTATATATACTATAAAAAGAAAAGCAATGTTTATGCCAGAACTATATCAGCCTTAATTTTGAAATACTCAATTTCTCAGTACATTTTATTAAAATAAAATCATCATCGATACGTTTGTATTAAAAAAGAATTGAAAAACGGTGAAGTTCGAATATCACTGTATTTGTCAATCATTACTGTTTCAATTATCTTAGCATAAATATCACTTCATTAATAAAAAACACTTAAACTATTGAAATACACATTTTTATCAAGGGAAAATATCACATTCATATTACAGTTCGTATTCGTTAAAGCCATAATCACTCTCACCTTCCATTGAGACCGTTTCGGTTTTGCTATCAGCACCAAATTCATTACTTGCAACGCATGTAAAATTTCCGATATCCGAAGCTTCAATTGCACCGATTATAAAACGAGAACTAGTTTTGGTAGAACTTATTTTGTACTTGGAATGAGAGCTTATTTCTCTACCATTGTGTAGCCACTTAAAAGTTATCGGTGGGCTACCTCTCTTGATGATGCAGTATATTTCAGTTACATCGCCTACTTCGATATTAGCAGGAACCAGCAAAGGCTTCAGGACAGGAGATTCGTTTGAATATGCCCCTAAAATAATTAAAAGTTTGTCTCAGAATATTCAGAAACAACTTAAGTACTAAGAAATTAATAAAATGATCGTGTTTTAAATGTTATTAAAATCAACAAAGTATACTTGTGGGAAAACTATAAACGGAAACAGATTTCGTACACCCGGAACATCAGTAAAAATATACAATGGCTTTTTATGAGATTAAAAATATATTACAATGGAAGTCATACATCTCATTTTTACCATATAATTCATGTCCTAAAAATATTATAATTTCTAAAATCTGACGGATGCTGTTTTATTTTAAATAATAATTTTCCTATATAGTGTTAGTTTCATTGGAGACAAATCAGGCAAATCTACTAAAGCTCTTTAAAATAAAATCCAGCATTTTATTAAAAAACGGAAATTTTCTACATTGAATAATCACAGAACATACTTTGTTTGTCATGCAATAGGGATGTAACAACGACAACAACAACAACAACAACAACAATAAAGAGTGCTAACAACGTCTCAAAAAGTTATAAACCCACTTTTGAATGCGTTAAAAATGTTTGTTTTTCTAAAACTTTTAATCAATTTTGGCTAGAAAACTATTTCATTTAAAAAAAATTTTAATAGTGGTACATTTTTCATTTTATAAACGACAAAATTAGTATTTTGACTCAAAACAAACACTCACTCTATTACCAAACATTAAACTCTTAAAAATATTGGATTTAAAATAAACTTATCAGTGTTTATATATATTACTTGGCAGGTAAGAAATATTATAAATGGCATATAATAATTAAATAAATAAAATTATGTTAACTGTTCAAACCATTCAATAAAAGTACACTAAATTATTAATAAGCACACTCTAATAAGTACACACTGTAAAGACATGTATGTACATTGTCTATCCTGTTACTAAAACAGTACATTTTTCCTTAATGGAAAAGAATGAGAGAGCATTATTGTACATAGATTAGTTTATTGCATTTCTTCATATCAGGTATCAATTTGCATCAATTTTTAACAATGTATTAATATTAACAACTAAAACTGTTCTAAAAACTTTAAAAAATGTTATATGATGAGATTCCTAGTTTGCACATGTCATAATAATTTCAATGTTAAAGTTGAAATAGCAAATATTTTTACATATTCAAATTTATTCATTTGGCATATAATTAACAGGAATTCAGTTATTTTTAAATGAAAATTAGCAAAAATATAAAAAGAAATCAAGCGATATGGTAATTTTTTGCAAATATTTGCTTTAGCAATTTTACATTTGGCTCATTTTTAATTTATAAAAGATCTAAAGCAGATTACCAGATATGAATCTAAATGAATCACTCAATTTATATTTATAACATAAAATATTTTTTGTGGTATATATTTTGTAGAAATTATTGTACATGAAGAAATTTTTATCTAATTGTATAAATATGCCGAGTGCGTTAAACAAATGCAAATACTTGAAGCAATCATTCATTAAATATTTACGAGAGCTGCTGCTTTTTAGTATATTTTTATTGCTTTTAGAAGACTAATTTTTTATGTAAGACGTGCAATACTTTTTTTAAATACACTGAGCATGTAGCGATATCAGTTTTAAACAGAAATACATATGCATTCAATATTTTAAAACATATATTACATAGCCAACATCTTAAAATATGCATTTAATAATTTTATTGCAATTGAAATAACAATTAAACTACAAACGATACATACAAAAAGAAAAACACCATTGTCACAAATATGGTTATAAAATAACATCAGTTATATCAATATAATCGATTACTTTGATCTACTGAATCAAAATATATTGGGTAAAAAGTTTTAATAAAAATATTCTCTAACATTTATGCTCATTGTAAAACAAATATCAAATACAATTATAAAATTCATCAACAACTTACCATATCCAGTGATTATCAGAAATAAATATAATCCACTTATTCGAAAATGCATCTTCATAGGCTACTCTGCACACACACAGATTATTATTTATATATTTTATATGACCTGAACGCTACAACAAAATAAAGCATGTATATTAGGTATAGTATGCAAACTTTAGAAAGCAGTGCTTCTCTGACAGATAGGCGTCATTTCAAATGATAGAGAAAGCTGTCGGTGGAAAATCCAACTAACGTATCGCGAAAAGTACAAAAGTGGCGCCACACAGCGTTAAAAAAATAAATGATATTTTACGACTTTCTGTAAATTTTATAAAATAAAATTCATTTAAATGTTATACATAATTTTTAAAAGTACTTTTAAAACTTTAGAGAAAAGAGATAGAAAGCTATTCATTGAGCCCATAACAACTTTTTTTTATTAATATCTCTAACTACGTATACAGTGGTAAAAAATTATAATAAATGCGTCTATTAATAAACAAATTTTATCATAAGATTCTATATGTTATGAAAATACAGTGTGTAGTGATTGTTTCATTTTTTGATTGTCATTTTATCAAAGTAGTAATTTATTTTATCATTTTATCGAATTATCAGACGTTACGTAACTACTAGTGAAGCACATTGTTGGTTGCTTCTCACCAAAAACGAGTACGTCGAAAAGTTTGGAAGTTGATAATACATTCAATGAAACTAGCTTTTTGATCCAGATAAACACATAAAGTTACAGATCTCGTATAGCCTTTAGCTGTGTTCCTCCATGGTTATGATACATTGCTAAGAAACTAGTTTTACAGTAATAATAATATACATCAGCGGGGATAATAGATTTATATCACCTATAGTAGTGATATCGGAAATATTGAATCATATTCTCATTACTGAGCTTTCCTGTATTCTCTAAGAATTCTTACAATGTTAAAATAATTGTGCAAAATTTCTTTTAATTACGGAAAGAAAGCTACATGGACATAACTTTGTTTACTCAGCGGCGTTTCAAGTGAAAATGGAAAATAGAGAAACTACTTAAACTACTTCAATTCCATTTCTTCACAAACAATACAAATTTTTCAGCAGTTAAACTGCAACATAGGCTAATATTTCCATAAGAAACATGAATATAACTCATAGTGTTTTGATTATTCTTTGGTTGTTTTAAAGAGAAAGAAAAAAAAGAAAATATGAAAAGAAAAGGGAAAAAAAGAAAAAGAAAAGAAAACATGAAAAGTAAAGGAAAAAAAGAAAAAAATCTTACCTTCCATAAAAACACCTTCTGTTTTGCTATCCTTGCCAAAAATATTACTTGCCACGCATGTAAAATTTCCGATATCTTCCGCTTGTATTTCTCCGATATAAAAATGCGAACTAGTTTTACTGTTAGTTATTTTATATTTCGCTTGAGCAGGAATTTCTTTTCCGTTATGTAACCACTTAAACTCAATAGGCTGCGTCCCTCTTTTTGTCGTACAAAATATCTCAGTTGTGTCACCTACTGCTAAATTGGGAGGCACCAACAGTGGATTGAGAACAGGAGATTCGCTTGATGAAGAACCTAAAATGACCACACATATTTAGTTTTGCATTTAAAAAGTGACACGAATATTGATTATGTAGCCAACATGCCAATCTGCTTAGTGTGGAAAACCTCGTTGTCTCAATACCTAAGATAATTTTGTATTTTGCATGGTATTCAAGTGACATCAACAGATTGAAGACGGAGCTCCGATTTCGTGTTATTCTATGAACCTATTTTATTCGTAGTATGTTTTACTCATAGTAGCTAATTTAATTCATATTTTGTTTCGGGATTTTTTTTTCTGTCCTCTAGCTACGAATACGCTGCATATCATCAATATAGTAGTTCTGAAATTTATGTATTTTTCTTACTAACACCTTAAATATTTAGTGAAATTTAAATACTATTTTGCAAGTATTCATTAAATACTTGCAAAATTATTAATAGAAAAAAAGGACATTATGCATTGCCAGTATCAAACAAAAAAGAAGGAAAAAATTAAAAATTTGTGGAGGTTATGTGTTAAATTATCTGATTTGTTTCAAAATACAATATTAGGATTTAAGTTTCATTTCGACGCAGATATTTCCTTAATTCTAATTTATAATAATTTGCTTAGAAGCTGATGACGACAGTCGACGTACGCCTCTCTAAAATAACACCAAATGTCTCCAAGCTAGTAGATTTTTTGAAGAAATATCTCCAAATTTGGAGCCAAAAGTAAGCCTCTAAAACTGAACTCATCTTGACAATATCGCTTTATTTGGCGATAAATCGCCAGACTCAATTGAAATTTTAAAGAGTCATAACAAGAGATCTAATTAAATATTTTATATGCAAGACAGATTCAAGTTTTGATTAATGAACTCCTAGAACATTAATTTTGTACTAACAAAGAAAATCAGGTTCTGAAAAATTTATAACTTTACATTGTTTTGCTTTATTTTTGCGCACGAGACCGAAAGCATACAATGGCTTACGGCAGTTGAATTTACTGCCGTAAGCCATTGCCGTAAGGGACTAATTTAGATCCAGATAAAACTGTGTGTTAAAAATAAAATTATGAAATTTCTTCATTCTAGTACATAACTCTTAATTACATACAATTTCATTATTATTTTTATCATCATTATAGTACTAAAAGTTTTCTTAAATAGTCCATAATTTAACTAAGTAAATATATTAGTTGTATATGACTCGGTAACGACTATTATCGCCTGTTTTATTTATCCTCCCGACGGGCTAATGTCGGAGACAATTTTAAATTGACTGTGTTCGATGTAGTAGGTTAGGTATTCATGCATATATATATGTTGATGCTCAAATTTTGAGTAGCATAACTTAACCTCTTCACTTCAGAGGTCCACAGATGTGGACCTTTGCGTTTCTACCATTAACCCTCTCGTCACCCTGAACCTCATATGAGGCTCCTACTTCAAATAGCAATATTTAGAGAGAAAACAATTGAATTTAGTATTTTTTTCTTTCAGTGATATCAATATCATTATTTCATGTAGAAAGTATATGAGGCTCTTAACTATAACATAAATCGTGCCTAGATTTCAGTAATAGTCAATTTAGAGCATTTTTTACAGTTTTCGCTTCATTGTTTCAGGAGAAAAATTAAGAAAATATTTACGCTGCTTTTTTACCGTTTTTTTTTCTTTTTAAGGTAAGTATAGTTTTCTTCTTATACCTCAACCTTTACCTAATATGTCCATCCTTTTAAATTAATTTTAGCAAAACAAAATGCTTCGAAAATGCAGAAATTATTATTAGAAAAATCTAATATTAATTGACATTAGAAAAAAATATTTTTGTATGATTTATAATAGTATTTCAGATGCATTAAATGCCAGGTAGATTTTTTTTTCTGATTTTTCATACATAATTCGGTGACGAGAAGGTTAAAATGATCTTTGAAGATTTTTGTAGTTCTGAACTACCATACACATGCGTAGATGATTTAAGTTTGAATAAAATGATTTTAACTCATGTGACTGTCTTATTTCTGCATACTTATGAACAGTTTTTATTTTTGTTTGCCGTTACACAATAAATATTTAAATCAATTGACATTTCCTAAGTTGAATTTGTGAATATTTTTTTTTTCAAAATTCACGTAACTGAAAAGAACTTGTAGGACATTATTTATCTTTACGAGTTTCTTGACAGTCTTCGTTTATGGGTGTTAACAATTCTTACTAGTCAAACCAAAATGAGATTTATGTCAACTCTAAGCAGGATAAATAAAGTATAAATTTTGTCTTCTAAGACATTTACTTATTTGCTGGATGTACATGATAGCGATGATTTTTTAATTAGACATTAATATAAGCATAGTAAATAAAAATAAAAAGAATAATATTTAAACATAATAGTCACAAAATTAGGGCATTATATCTAAAAATAAATAAATATTTTTTTTCAGTTATAAATTCATAAACTTGTTTTTTTATTCATTAGGTTACTGCAATGATAAATTTTTGTTTTTAATTTGATTTCGAATATAGAGTTTCTTTTATTTCTATATGATAAATAAATATTTGCTTAATAATCATACTTAGACAAAAATAAATCTCTAAAACGTCTAAAAATATTTTTATATTTTCAATTTAAAATAACTTGTTTCATGATTCAGCATTGGAAATAGAATGCTATTATTCGTATCAAGACTAGATAGCTGATAGCTATTGATGTTTTTGTCCTGCCCTGATGTAAAAAGTTATATAATGAACTATTTTTAAAGCTTTTTATACTTGAGTTATGCATATGTATATATATATATATATATATAACATATATTCTACATTCTAAACATACCAATTGTTTTTTCTTTTTTTTCTTTTTGCATAAGAATATATTCAAATTTTCCCCAAACTACCCTGAAGATTTTAGATAATCCAGAGGTTAAAAAAGTTCAGAAATTTTTTGTTGTAATGTTTCATTTATCACACGTAAAATTAAATTAAATTTATTTCAGTTATTGCAGCACATAAAATATCTTATGTAACAATGAAACTTGTTAGAAATTTATCTTTTAAAATTATGTTTAGAAATTTATTTGTGAAAAGTATACATCTTTTTGGCCATATTTTATTTATTAAATAGATATTTATTTATATATATATCAATATTTTTCTCAGTGAGAATTATAAATGTAAATTATGCATACTTAATATTAAAAAATCGTGCTATGAGCAGTAAATTATCTATAATAATGCATAACTATAGAATAAAAATATAAAGTTTATCAAGCAAGATATTATCTGTATAATTATCATGCTAATGAAAATTTGCAGGGAAGAAAAAGAGACTGATATTTAGGATCTATGAATTTAGTGATTTAAAAAATTACGTTTAAATAAACTTAAATGAAAAAACTAAGCATTACATACTATACAAACTCAGATATTCATAATTCATATAATAAACAACTGATTAAATGAAACACTCACCTCTTATAAGCAAAAACAGCAACAAAATGAAAATTGTTTTAAAGGTCATATCTCAGTGTTCTAATTTACACCTCCATCTGTTAATGAACACAATATTATTACCAAACCTGAATTTTACAACTATTTTAACTTTATATGTCATATAGCAATGACGCTGGGAAAGATAGAGTCTGCTGTAGATACATAATAAGAAACAATGATTGTGGCGCCACGTAATGGAGGAAAAGGGAATAAAACATGATTTATTTGTAACTTTTTTAAAGAAGAGCATTTTGAAAAACTTCACGAAAAAATGCATAATCTAAACCTGTAACAGTAAACGTACTACAGTTGTTAGCTTCTGAATTTATATCGTCCTTTAAATCTTTCAAATGTATAACACACGGTTTATACAAAGGTACAATGCTCGTACAACGTTTTTCAGAGATACAAAAAATATCCCGGATTAGAGACTTGAAATTAATAAAATGTTGTTTCTGTCGATAAACATGTATTTAGGTTGGGTGATAAATAAATATATACAGTATTTTCAAAAATAGCAAAGTACTGTATTTTCAAAATATTCGTAGAGAAGAAATGTGAACTGTGTACAACAGCTAGAAGTCGTGAGAAATTATGGAAAACTGAACTAGATTCTTGACATTAACTATATCAATTATACTAGAATGTACAGTTTTTCTACTTTAAAACTCGAAAATGACATTTATTCTAGACAGATGAGATACAAAATGTCTGAAAACTTAGATAGAAACCATGATTACTAAAACTTATCACCAGCAAACATTACGTTAATGTAAATTTAGAAACTTTCATTGATATATTAAGTTCATCATAAATTATTCATTAAGATGCTAATGTTTTTCATAAATTTATGCAATCCATTTTTCAAAAAAACATGAAAGCATAGATTTGAATGGAAAACGAATAAATACCATTTAAATTAAATAAATATAAAACAATTTACTGTGCTATAATTTGCTTTGCTAATTTGTATGATCATTTTATGAAATCAAGTTTAAATGCTACATAATACATTGCATTACTTCCACGGAAAGACAGTTTTCAAATCGTAAAACCAACGTGATTAAATGTTGAAGGTTTGCGATTCTTGTAATTTGTATTTCAGATTTTTGTGCTTGGCTCAAAAGATCCGCTTAGAAATCCACGTTAAACGTACAACACAAGGGGGGTGTGCCTCCGTGGGGATCTTTCTAAGGGGTACTAAGCCATATTTACGCTAAGTTTTGGAGAAAACTCAAGGTTTGTGAATTCATAACGTGGTTTGCAGAGTAACAATAATCTCTTACGATCTGAGTTATTTAGCATATGAAATCTCAAAGAAACATTTGGTTGCTGTCAGTCAAGAAAGCTCGTAAAAACGCAGGTAAAAAAATCACAAAACTACTATAGCATAATTTTTTCTATATTTTTTTTCCTTAGGAGGAAAATAATACTTCGAAAACTTTCACTGGTTTTACATGGAAAATGATTTTAATGTACTATATTAACAACATATAGTAAACCCTTCATAAATGACAATACTTTGACATTGGTACAGTATGGAGGCAACACTTCTCCTCATGCCTAATAAAGATGCAATCAGTATTTGCGCAATTTTTCTAAGGTATTTGCTATGCATTCATATTATCGAACGCACATCGATTTTCTAGAAGACATTTCTAAATATTTTAACAACAGTTAGAAGATGTTTCGAAACTTCAAAAATTCCAGTACTGATATAATAGAAAATGCTGCTAGACAGCATTTTCTCAAATTTTAACTAAAATATAGACAATACCATTTTCATTCAGAGACACTTATATCTAACACATTTTTGTGTCCTTAAACAATTAATAATGCCCTTGTACAGCGTTAAGTTATAGGAAAGATTTTCATGTTTTAATTATTGCAAAATGAAGATTGTGGACTTTCTACCATACACAGCCAATAACTTCAAGAGTGGAGCAAACATGTTAAACATAATAAAGTACGTGTATATTCACAGTTATCGGCATTTAAGGACATTCTTCTTTACTATGAGCGCTCGAAGTAAAACAGGTGTTATCATAAGCACCAAAAGCAATATATTTTTTTTTAATCTCAGAAAACTGATCTAAGCTTTATTCTAAAACAAACAAAAAGGGTTAGTCAATTAAAATTATCTACATAAATAGTCAAAACATATTTTTAGCTGCCATTTTCTAATTGTTGTTGTAATTCTAATTGGAATGTATAATATTTACTGCACAAGTAATCAAAAAATGTACGAAAATATTGCAGGTAAAAATTTCTTTGTGATGGACTCATACAATAAATATTCCTTTCATTTATTTCCCCTTGCTCACAGTAGATAGACTCACCTTCCATGTACACGATTTCCGTCTTGCTGTCGGTGCCGAAATCGTTTTCGGCCACGCACGTGAAGTTTCCAATATCGGACGCCTGTATCTCCCCGATTGAAATGAAGGAGTTCGTCTTGAGAGAAGTTACTTTGTACTTCGGGTGGGAACCGTCCACTGGCAGTCCATTGTGCATCCACCTGAACCGAATGGGAGCACTCCCTCGCTTGATGGTGCAGTAAATCTCTGTGTTGTCCCCCACAGCGATGTTCGGCGGAACCATCAGAGGGTTGAGAACGGGAACGTCTCCGGCGACCACTGCCCAATAATCAATACACAAACACGTAAGAAGATTACAAGGATAGCTGCATCAGAGGAACAAAATTTAGTACAAACAGGTTTTAATTTCATTGAGGTCAGTTCCATGCAATAGAGGCTCAGTGGCGCAGCGAGGGGGTGGTTTGGGAGTACTATAGGATACTACCTTCAGGAACGGCCTACCTATTTGGCTTAAAGCCTGTTTTAGTTCCTGAAGTGTCCTACTGTCCTGCTGAACCCTAGCCCCAGGCTCAGATCCAGCAAGCAGCGGTTTCCCTCTTCTTTTTTTTTACAGCACAATTTTTGGATTACAATTGGTAAAACACATCAGTGTTATACAATATAAAAGCAGTTAGTTTACAATGGTTTACAATTGCTCACAATATTATTCTTAGTAACATTTGACCATATATACATACATTTAACACGTTCCTTTTTTCTTTCTTTTTTTACAATTTTGAAAGTTGAAAAAAAGTAAATAAATATCAAAAAGTAAACAATAGGCTTGAGAATGATAAACTTTTAAAGTAATTTTGAAAAATTTAAACATAAATAAATACTACATCTAATATTCAAAATTGTGTTTTAAAAAGAAGGTTTTTTTGTGGTTTGGGGGGTCGGAACCCCCTAAAGTTTTCAAAAAGGGCCTTATTCTTGGCAATGAGAACCGGGCCCATAAAATAGAAAGGGCTTTTCATCTTGCATCTTCTAATTTTTAGTTAGAAATTTTAGAGTTTTGTGCATAACTTCCTTTTACTATTGTAAATATGAAATAGAATAGAAATTGTTTCTGTGCAGTGGCCATATCCGATAAAGACAGATTCTCAACAATAGATTGGGGGACTCTGTGGCAATAAATGATAATGCGGTATCATCTTCACTACTTTTTCCAAGCTTAACCACTGTTAATCGAGTTATGGTCCACTTTTCTCGCATGTATGCCATCTCCTAAAGTCGGGGCCCCAGTGCACTACCCTGGGTGCCCAGTGGTAATTATGGCTCTGGATAAGGGGCCTCAGCGTACCTTAAAAAGGGCCTTTTTGAAGCTTACTATCTCCAGACCACAACATTTTTCGTTACGGCATTACCTAAACCTCTCTAATTTTTTTTTCTGACTACACCACTGTAGTTGCTATCCAGGACTTGTCCCTTGAAAACGCGAAGTGCTCACACACTTGCCTGTAAAACTACTTTTTCTGCATAAATTGTTAAAAAGCAGTGAAATGTAAACATATTCTCAGCTACTAAATTATAATAGCTAATGTCTTTAGCTAATTTGTTACACGCAGGAATTTTGCTCTTTGATTTTTGCTCCTTTTGATCTTTGATAAAACTGATTTAAAAAAATAAATACTTTCTGAAATCAGTCATTCTAACTGAAATTTTCTTGATTTTTAAACTGTTTTTTTTTCTGCATAAAAAGATAGGGTAATATGAAATATATATAGAGAGAGACTGCTGTTCTTCTAATGACATCACTTAAACTTTTTATGCTTTCTCTCTTAAATGAAAATCTCGAAGTTAAACTGGCCTTTTGAGCTTCTGTCAGATTTGTACGTTTCTGTGAGTAGATATTTCCTTTTCATTTCAGTGAATCACAATTTTATTATCTGTAATTTGATTTAATATATGTTAATATATATCCATTGAATATGTTTTATGAAATATATCGTTTCCTTTTTGTAAAAATTAATTTTCTACTTAAACAAATTTAAAGAACTGAAAAATATCAATTTCACACTGTTTTACAAATGATATAAAATGCATTTATTTTAGGTTTACCAACATTTCGTTGTTTTCCTACATTTTGAATTTTAATTGAATTTATATGTTTACAGTAATGTAAATATCTATAGAAAAAATGTGCAAATACTAAATTGTTTATCTATGCAAACAAACTTGGATAACATTTATTCGGGAACAGTCACTGTTTACATTTCCCTGCATTGCAACTTTCTATGCAGATAAAGTAGTTTTAGAGGCAAGTGCGTGAACACTTGAGGGCTTGGGAAAACTCATTCCATCCTCGGATAATTTGGACTGTTATTCAACAAAATATGTAATGCTCTGACAAAGTACGTACCTGTGAACTTTAGGCAGCTGGCTTATAAGCACGGCTACTATTTGGCAAAATTTCGTCAAAGCTTTCCCCAGACATCACTTTTTAATAATGTGAAATAACAATTACACTAAAGGTTAAACCAATCTGAATTATTAGTTTAATTTCGCTGAAGAAATTCGTAGAATTTTGAGAAAAATATCATAAATTGAGGGTTAAACCAACCACCGAGAGCTGGTTTCCACTGAAACGCTCAAACAGCTATTCATTTCTTTTTCAAAAAGGGGGACGAAGTTTTCCTTTAAGAATAAAAGTTTTCCTACACAAGTATAAAAGGCTAGAAATTTTTACTTACACTCTAAGAATATTATTTAATTTTTGAGATTTATTAACTAGATGCATTTTATGCAAATTTGCACGATTGCTAAGTAAAATGCTTAGGAAAGGATTCACATGGTCATTTATTTCCTGGCATGAGGATTCGTTTAAAATGATTTTTAAAATGGTTTTCAGTTATTGGAACGAGAATGATTTATTGCAGGACAAATCTTAATTTCACTTTCTTTATTTGCTATTGCAAAACTATAATGTGCAGAGCCACGGTGTTTGCACGAAATAAGTCCCAAATAAGATCTTATTATTTATGAATGTTTTAAATCTTGTTTTATTACTTTAAGAATTTAATATGAGTAAGACAATTAAAATTAAAATTCTTATGACTGGGAATAAAGTTTATAAACCGTGCATTATCTTCCATAACCTATATATGTGTATGGTTTTAGTATTTTATGAAGGTTAAAAAACGAAAATGATAAATGGGTGAATTAATTCATCATAGTTCATTATAATAATTTTAATAATGCAATAAAAAATATTTTTGCTGACTTGAAGTGAAATAATTTTAGAACATGGTTTTATACAAGTGTTTTTTCGCTTTTCTTTCTTTCTTTTGTGATAATTTGAGAAATCTCAACTCTCTGTCTTAAAGTATGTAGAAATATGTTTACGCAGTCTTTAGGAAAATATAAATTCATTTAAATGAAATATTTGAGCAGTTTTATTAAATATTTTATATGGTACAAAACTTTTAAAAATATTTTAAATTCATACATCAATTTTTATAATAAACATTTTTAAATACTTAATAAGTATGAAATATTATTTTATATACACTATAATACCTTTAAGTCACACATTCAAAATATTATTTGCAAGAAACTTGTTAGAAATATTTTTTTATAACTTCAGAAGGTACATGACATTATAAAATGTACTGTACGTATACAAATGTCGTTTTTACAAAATTTTACGATAGCTTTAAAATAAAATAAAATTTAATTTCTAGAGGAAAGTAGACACCCTCTGAAAAAAAAGTATTCGGGGATAAGTGGAATTTCCTATTATAGTTTTGGGAATAATTATTTAATTTTTGGTAAAACGTACAACTTGACAGAAATATGGGAAATTAAAATTATACATAGACGAATTCATAAGCTATGAAAAATACATTTTAAAATACGAAACCAACATAAGAAGTTTACCTCTTACTCGAATATCTTTTGAAAGGATGTACAAAGCTTGCCAAATAATAAACAAGGCAATAGCAATCAAATAAAATTCATCATGTATAAACATATAATAAATATTTAAGTTAGCATTATTTTATAAGTATGATGAAAACTTCTTACCTTTTTTACTTCCTTGTACGTAGTATAAGGAAGTAATGTGATCCCGAAAAATTTTGGGGGCCAAATTTCGACATAAAAACCGATTTTGACTACCTCTAAATTTAATTAAAAAAAATTTTTCGATGCATCTCATCGTAGGCTAGCATGCACGATCATATTAACGCGTCTGCAACTCATTTTGACCAGTGGCGAGTCTACTGTGGCCAGTTTTTCCATGCCGTCTGTACGTACGTACGTACGTACGTACGTACGTATGTATGTATGTAACTCGCATATCTCAAAAACTAATGGTCGTAGAATGTTGAGATTTGATATTTAGGATTGTTCTATGATCTAGTTGTGCACCTCCCCTTTTGGTGGCAATCGAATGGATAGTTTATGTACAGGACCGCCCAAAAGATTCGAAATACATTACGCTCTATGGGCCGAAATTCATTAAACTCGCCTAACTCAAAAGCTATTAGGCGTAGAATGTCGAAACTTCATATTTTGGATAGTTGTAACATCTAGTTGTGCACCTCCCCGTTTGGTTCCATTCGACTGGATAGTTTATCTACAGGACTGCCCAAAACATTCGAAATACATTACACTCAATGGGCCGAAATTCATTAAACTCGCATATCTCAAAAACTGTTAGGCGTTGAATGTTGAAACTTTATATTTAGGATTGTTGTAACATCTAGTTGTGCACCTTCCCTTTCGGTTCCATTCGACTGAATAGTTTACCTACAGGACAGCCGAAAAGATTCGAAATACATTTACGCTCTATGGGCCGAAATTCATCAAAGCGTTTTTTAGAGGTATTGGGCTATTTCAAACGACTCAGAAGTGATATATGCTGTAAAGAGTTAGAAAATGAATTTCTCCATTAAAAAAAGTGTCTTTTTCATTTATAGTTCTGCTACAGGAACACTCAAAAGATTTCCAATACATTACGGTCAATAGCAATTTTAGGGGCATTCATCCATTTCAAGCACAATACCGTCCTACCACATAAGTTAGGTAATGGTCCGACCACGGTCACGTGCCTCCCTCAAGAACTATGCCAAAAGTCGCCAAGCTTGGCGACTTTTGGTGTATGTGTGTGCATATTTAACTCTCAAATCTCAAAAACTATTATGAATTTTCATATATAAGAATGTTGTAACATCTAGTTGTGCATCTCGATTTTTGGTTCCAATCTACTGGAGAGTTTATTTACAGGACCACCGAAAAGAATTTCAGTACCTTAATGTCTATGGACATCTTCAATATAATACAACTGTAGACAGTCATTGTTTGGTACATGCCCAAAATCTCGTCGTCTGTCCTCGACCTTGTCGAGTTTTGGCGAAATATCGCCAAATTTGGCGATAGTCAGTCATTTGGTCCATGCCCAAAGTATCGCCATTTGTTATCGTTCTTGACGAGTTTTGGCGGAATATCGCCAAATTTGGCGATAATCTGTCATTGTTTGGTTCATGCTTAAAATCTCGCCAAATGTCGTCGACATTGACGAGTTTCGCCGAAATATCGCCAAATTTGGCGCCAAAAATTATTTCCTATTTTGTATAACTCTAAAACTTTAACCCGTAGATTTTTTAACTTTGTATTTAGAACTATTGTAATATCTAACTGTTTTCAATATCTTTTTTGACAGCAATCGACTGAGAATTTATTTACATGGTGAGCCAAATGACTTTGAATACATTGAGGTGTATAGATGTATTCAATTCATTGAAAGTCTGTGGTCAATGACGACTTTGGCTATCCCCAAAATCTCGCTGACTATCTCAAGTTTGTCGGCTTTTGGTGAAATATCGCCAAATAAAGTGTCAGAAGGAAATCTTTCAAATTGAACTCAGCTTGGCGATATCGAAATATTTGGCTAGAAATCGCTAAACCTTACTATTATTGATATTTTATCTCTTTCAAACAAATAAATTTAGAGGAAGTGCATCGAAAATATTTTTGATCTAATGGACGTGCAAGGAAGTCATGTGTTGGACACATCAGATTTTTTAACAGTAAAATAATATTCGATAGGAAGCATAAGAAGATAATCCATCTCATCTTGGTTGTATGTAGTTTCGTATTATTCAGGGAGAAGGAACTTGAAAAGTATCAACAACAAATCTTCAAATATATAAGAAATTGGGCATATTTTTGTACACACCACACTTTTTCACAAAGCAGATATGAAATTTACTACACCAGTATTCGAATTAAAAGCATACATTATATGAAAACATACAATATATTTCATTTAATGTTATAATCATTGTAGTTTAGTCTTAGTATATGAAGCATCACATTTCGCTCTATGAAGACGCTAAAATGAGATACTGATGTTTATAGATAGAAGCATCATTGCATGCATGATTGTGGCGCCACTCTGTGTTAAATAATAAAGTTACTGTATTAAATTTTTTGTGTCTTTTAAAATAATTGTCGAAAATAAAATACATCAAAGTAAAACAAATTCTCGTATAAATCAAGATTAATATTTTTGAAGTATCATAAACAATGGCCGACATACTTTCTTTTATCTTTATATTCGTCTGCACCATTCATTCACCAAATTTAATAATTTCCAATCAAGAAAACAGCACAAAATAGAACATATATTTTCTATAATTAAAACAAATAATATGTTAGACATTTTCAAATGTCTATACTATTTTCATTAATATACAATTTCCATTTGTTACAAATGTGTTAAAACTTGCTAATCAAATAGTTCATTCAAAAAGTCAAATTTTTAGTGTATTTTGCTGTGAAAGTACCTCAAATAACAGAACAAAATTAATGCATGAGTCCTCATATTTTAAGTTTCTTACTTTTAGTTACTAAAACCTTTCTTTATATTTTATTTATAACCATATATACAGACAAAATTGATCAGTCACAAATCCTTTATTTGCTTTCAAATCATTTCAAGAAGATCAGAAAAGAAGGCCAAAAAAAATCTCACTCAAAGTTTAAAACGGCAATATATATTTTTCATTTTCCACCTTCAATCATCAAATGTTTGAAAACACATTCTTAATATGGTAAAAGAGAAAAGTATCTATAAATTAATGTCACTTACAACACACATACATTGAGGTCCTGGATTGTATTCTTCATTGTACTGTAATTTATACTGCAATACATCTGCATGCAAACACATGTCGTAAAATATATTTTAGCTGTAAACACAACGATATTACATTGGATAAAGTTTTACATAAAAGTCTATTTTCATAGACCTACATCACACATTCTGTACGAGCTCAAGTGTTAAAAAATCTATATAATAATTCATATAATTTTATATAAGATATCAAAATAATACTCTGAAAATATCATGAAAAATGGACTTATAACCTTAGTATATTACGTCAATCTACAACCAGCAGTTTGCATTAAAGAAGCAAAGAGTAAGTCAATAATTTTTGAGAGAGAGGTGTAAACGGATATATACACATGTTATAGAATAAATTAAAAATACTTTTCAAAATGTCTCGGTATGCACAATTTCAAGAGACCGAAAATCAAATTCATTACTTTGAAAAATTGATTATGAGGAAGTTTCATTGACAAAATTTGTTCGGAATATTTTTTATCAGAAATATTTTAATCGCTAATCTAAAAATTTGTTTAAAACGATGTTCGTTCCAAAGAATTTTATGATAGTATGTGTAGTATTTAATTTTTAAGCGTTTTGTAACGCAAATTAACGTTATAAAAAACAAAGGAGAGAAAACAGCTTCAAAATAACACAACTCCTTGTAAAATACATCAAGGTACTAAATAACAATTCACTGAATTTTACTTATGAGCAATCAAAATATGCATCTTACCTTCAATGAAAACATTTTCGGTTTTGCTGTCTGTACCAAATTCGTTGGTTGCTGAGCATGTAAAATTACCAATATCATCCGCCTGTATTTCTCCGATGTAAAAACGGGAACTTGTCTTAAAACTCGTTATTTTGTATTTTGAATGAGATTGCACTTGTTTGTCGTTGTGCAGCCACCTGAACTCCAAAGGCAAAGTGCCCCTTTTAATGGTGCAGTAAATTTCTGTATTATCACCTATCGAAATATTTGGTGGCACTAAAAGTGGATTCAGGATTGGAGATTCACCTGCATAAACACCTGAAGAAAATATGAAGAGATGTACGATTTAATTTATGGTTATTTAATATTTTTAATTTATTTTAGGGATGGGCGCGAGACGAAAAATTGGCGTCTCGCGTCTCGCAAAACAGCCGAAAAGCTTGTCTCGTCTCGCAAAAATCCCTATATCATAATGTTAAAAATGTTTGTCTCGTCTCGCAAAAAAACTGTAAATCTCTGTCTCGTCTCGCAAAAAGTCGTCTCGCGTCCATCCCTAATTTATTTGTATTCACAGTACAGTAAAGTATTTGTATTAACACAGCACAAATTCATGCATTGTATAAATTAATAGTTTTTGGAGCTATTTTAGTGGATTTAATTACACATGTTTTGCTATTAAAAGGATTTTATAATGTGCAAAGTAGAGGAATAAATCGAAATTAACAAACGCATGAAAATAAATAGAAAATAAAGCTTTACAAATTATGCTGCATTTTCCGTAAAATGGTTTTCATAATTTTTAAGTGAAAGATGAAACGCTAGATGCAAATTTTCATATTGAAGAATCTGGTCATTCTTTTCCAGCAGTGTTTTAAGCTTATTACAACGAAAAAAATAAGCCCAATAATTTATTTTAAACTTGATTTGATTGAAAGTATTTTTAAAAATAAGTACAAATTGACAGTTTATTTGTTTTAAATGTTGTAAACGGAAATTGAAGTTCATTTTAGAATATTTAAAATACATTTTCTTCAAATTAACCAATTATTAAACCTTGTTCTATAAGCAAATAAAATTAAATTGCAAACCTGAATAAATACAGAAGACTATTTACATAACAAAAGTATTTAAAAGATATTTTTTCGAATATAATCTTTTTCATTATAATTACTCATAAAACTGATTTTATTATTATAGGTATCTTAACTAAAAAAATGTACCATAGAAAAGCAATAAAACTGAACAACGAGGACAGTTTTGTTTTCTTTTAACAAATTTAACTTTTTATCTTATTTCACATTTTAGTTTTAATAATAAAAGAAGATGTTTCAAATTGTTTCAGTTTCAATTATTTGCCCCTAGTCTAGTAGTACTTTAATCAATTTATAAAATAACCTATCTATAATAGAAATTGCATTTATCTCATTTTTCAGAGCTCGTTAAATAGATTGCACATAAATTACAGTATGGAAGAATCTCAAAACAATTATGAAATATCCGGAAGTATATACAAATCAGTGTTCACGTTAACTAACAGGCAATTTTATAATCAATTAGATTGTAAAAATACTTTAAACTTGTAATGATATGTCAAGACAATTGTTATTAAATATTATTTTTACCAAGTTTTAAATATTTTATAACATGTTAATATTATAAACTCTTCATTTATATTAATGCTTTATTAGTAGATATCCCAGCTATTGAACGCGTTGCAAATCCATATAAAGTACTTAAATAAGTTTTAGCACTGACATTTTTCATAAATTATTCTTTAGGTGATAGTTAATACTAGTCATCAAAACACACTGTTAATTTTCTACATAAATGCACATGATAGTACAGTTTCGATTTTTTGTTTATGCAGAATTTTTTAAAATTTAGTATTTAAAAAATAATTGAACAATACACATAAAATGAACATTACACCTGCTCTTAGATTTAAGAAATTGTCAATAGAAAAAAATATTAACTTACCTATTTTTAAAATAATCCATATCAGCCAAATTCTCTCTTTAATTGCACTGCTTTTTAATCCAATTATCCAGATCATGATACGCAATTTTTAACTTTTGAAGCAATTAAAAAAATTAAAAATAGGTTAGAGATAGCGTACAACATTCACTGCATAATAGAAATTCATGTACGTCTACAACCAGCAGCTTGCATCAAAGAAGTAAAAAGTAAGTCAAAAATTTTTCGGCATATGAGTAAAAACTGTTTTAAATTAATTATTTAAAATATTTTGATTTTGAATTTATTGTTTAAAAAATATATTTACAAATTTGATATACAAGAGAACATCCGAATATAAGACTGTCTATATCACCATGAAACAGACGCTAAAAGAAGTTAGAAATAGAGATATCAACAATGTTATGCGAGTGGCGCCACTCAGTATTAAAGGAATGAACTCATTACCACAAAACGTAAAATGCATTAATGTTATGCAATGTTTATTAGATTCACGTTAGTAAAAGCGAATATTTCTGTATGTTGGGAAAATTTACATGCAGCAGTTAAATATATCGACGTTTAGTAATCATGAGATATTCTATTTTAACCACAATGTTATACAACATTTCCTGTAGTTGGTGTTATGCAGCCATGGATATTACTTGATTGCATTTTATTAACAATAATAATATTGACGAAACCTTACTTATATTCCAGAAAATGTGGACTACCAACATTATGTCAGGAACGTTCACATTTTTAAAACCTTTACCGAATAATACAGACAAATTAAGGATATTTCAAATATCTTAATTATATTTACACAACATTAGAAATATTTTAGCAATATTTAAAATACACCACGATTACTTGAGAAAATCTTAGATATATACAAGGTGTTTGGAAACTCACGGGCAAAATTTTAAATTGTGGTAGAGGAAACCAAGACGGTTTAGAATCACATAGGTGTGGGGCCGATAACATTGTTTTTATTTGCCTGTTTGTTAATATCACTCTAATAATCAATGTTGTAATCATTGTATAATCCCTACTTTAATAATCAATCCTCTTACTAATGAATTTTAATCAAGTGGTTTTTGTGAAAGATCCATTAGTTTTTGACGAACCATAATCAAAAAGTTCACTATAATTCCAAAATGATTATTAACAGGTACATGAGGACGACGTTTCCGCCCCCATATTGCTATGTGATTCTGAATCATCTTGGCTCACAGTACCACTTCTTAAATTTTTCCCATGATTCTTCGAAATACCCTGTATATATTTAATAAAAGACCAATGAAACAAACATATATAAAAGGCTGTACTGGTATTCTCTCTTGACAAAAGCAGTGACAGAACTGAGAATTGAACAAAACATTGATCAAATATTTAGTGGTTACAATTATAAAACATACCTAGCACCAATACTTTTGTAAATTTTTAACACCTCAAAAAATTGTTTCACTGTAAAATGAGCATAGATGGTAGAAGTGTAAAGTTTCAGTAATGTTTAGTTAGTACGAAGATTTTGTTGAAAGTTTTCTGAATTTTCAAAAATTGATAACAAATGTAAATGAATATAATAAAAAAGAAATATTTATTAAAAATTGTAATCAGTACAAAAAATTTGTTATCACTTTTACAAAAAAACATAGTTAATTTAGGATAGAAATTTCTAGTTACAACTTTTACCTAAGAATGCAGACAAACGAAGGATACTTCAAATTCCTTAATGAAAATTACTCAATATTAGAAAAATTTTAGTAATATTTCAAATATAGGAACAAGCATTTCTAGAATGCTGTGGAAATATTCCCTTTTAAAAAAGCAATACCAGAACTAAAAGTTTAGAAAAATATTTATCAAATATTTACTGTTTATAACTATTTAACATCTGAACACATTCGAACTGTTTTAAACAAAATACCAATACTTTTTCTGCAGTTTTAACACCACAAATAATATTTTCATTGCAAAACGAACATGCATGGTAGTGGTATAAATTAGACAGTATGTTTAATTAGTATAAAGATTTGTGTTTAACTTTTCGGAATTTTCGAAAATTGAAAGCAAATGTGAATGAGTATAATAAAAAATATTGAGCAAATACTATAAGAAATTTATCACTTTCACAAAATAACTTAATATTATTAGTGTAGAATAGAAATTCCTTTACATTTATAAAAGTGTTTTTAATTCAAAAGATTTTTACAGAAAACTATTTCAATTACATATTTTTTTAATTTATCAGCTGTTATTTAAATTGTTCGAGAAATCAAGAGAAGTTTGAAACTTCTCTGTGTGACCTGTAATTTGAGACCGTTATAAATTAAAATAAAGTGAATTCTACAAAATAAATGAGTGATTCCTATAAAAGTTAAACTTAAAGGCACTTTTCTGTTTGAGTTGACTATTTTCAACGCATTATGTAGTGTACGTCCCAATGGATATCATTCCAGATATATCATATATCCGAAAGTGTATTTAAATTTTATAAGTAAAACATTTGCTTTCAAATACAAAAATAAACTTACTGCACATCAAAAAAGTTTATCACAGAGCAAAATATTTCTTTCTATTCTAATTAAAATAGCAAAACTACACAGAAAGTGTTCAATTTCTCACCTTCCATGAAAACATTTTCTGTTTTTCTATCTTCTCCGAACTGATTCCTTGCTAAGCAGGTAAAATTGCCGATATCAGAAGCCTGTATTTTACCGATGGAAAAATGCGAACTTGTTTTGGTGGATAATATCCTGTATTTTGAATGGGCTTCAACCTCTTTACCGTTGTGAAACCATTTGAATTCTATGGGTGGACTTCCTCGCTTAATAGTACAGTAAATTTCAGTGTTGTCACCTATTGATATGTTTGGTGGAACAAATAGTGGGCTCAAAACAGGTGTTTCGTCTGGTTTGACACCTAAATAGTAAAGCTTTTATTTGCATTATTAGATAAATTTAAAAGACATTACAGTAAAAAAATTGTTCTTAACATTATTAACTGGCTTGAACAAACAAACAAACAAAATTAACTTTCAATTAAATATTGCAGAGATTCTATTAATGATGACGCAATTTACATTCATACATAACTGGAAATTTTCTTAAATTTATCTTTTATTTTATCTTTTCGAACTCCAGTTTCATTTTTTGCAAATGAAACTGTATTTAGATAGTACACGGGCATGAAAAATCAAGTACTGTTACAAAGCAGCAATTATACTTTACAAATTAAATGTTAAAGTCATTCGATGTGTTTTTCAAACAATCTTTCTCTGTTTTATACGGATCCAGATCATCTGAGACCTAGTTACAGCACATAAATAAATTTTTATGAAATTAGAAAATAAATGTGTTTCTATACATATAAACGTCGCTCCTACATTTTTATTTATCTAATAACAGAAAATAAAGATATATTGTTTTTTTAAATAAAATAACTAAGTTTGATGTTTGCCCTTTAAATTCATATCACTTTTCCATTCAAAGAATTTTTTTTTCTTTAGATTTATTTCAATACATAATAGCTTTATTTTCGTTCATACTTAATAGCATGTAATTATATTACTCCATGCGGTAGGTTGAAAAATATTTTAAACAGTATAAAAAATTTATAATTTAAAACTCTACAAATTTTAGAAAATTATAGATGGACATATCTTTAGATCAGCATATTACGGTAATATTATCTATATTCTATTGTATTTGTTTTAAATTACTTTTTCAATTAATTTCAGTTGAACTTAAAACCCGTGTGTGTGTACAATCAATCATAAATATAAATTCGTAAAATTTCAACCATTTTTTCCAAAATTCTCTAAAACATTTTTCTGAAAAGCAAAAAAGATCAATTAAGTTTCCATTGAGAATATGTTTCCATTTGAACGAATCCTCAATGTTCAAGAAACTGAATGCAGTGTTTGCTAATTTTAACAAGGGATGTAAGAGCTTGTTTAAATATATACTGGATAAAGAAGAAGAACAGATCCATTACTGCGTAAACGTTTGACCGTAATGTAATTTCCAAAACATCTAAGTTGAAATATTTTTCTCTACATAAACACATACAGTCATACACACACAAATATATATATATATATTATTTATAAACAAATAGATATAGATATAGATACATTAATAAAAGAATTAATAAAGCTTAGAATTTGAATAGATTAATTTCAAGAACAATTATTAATTATTTAAACTATCATTGAAGGAGCTTGATGTTTTGTCAAGTAGGATTGATATTTAAGAATTAATTTTAATACCTATTGTACAATAAATTAACCTGATTCATTTAAAAGTAGCATCAGTAATCCATCGCATAAATTCTGTATGTCCACTCTAATTTCTCATTAGCTCATTTTTTAGATACGTTTATTGATATTAAATTCCACGAAAAAATTATTTGTTCAATAACGATAGTCAAAATTCTAAACATTAAACTGCTATGTCTAAAAATTCTATATTATAGCTACAAAATGAATATTTGTTTGTGGTGTTGTTTTTCTTTTTTATTTTATAACGTGAAACAAAACAAAACTAAATATTGTATGTATATAATAAAATTGGAAAAATATATCAATGTAATAAGTATTTAATAATCAATTTTATTATAAAGATATTCGAACACAATTAGAATAATGTCTGTTACAGTTATCTTTGCATGTGTTAATGCTTTCTACAACAACTACGAAAAGAAATAACAATGAAAACATTCTTACCGATTATAATAGCAGAAATAAGCAGAATTGCCAAACTTTTTTCCATTTTGGCTTATATAATACTTAAGTAGCTGCGTCCGTCTTAATTTACTTATATTTTAAATGTTCATTTGCTTGATTACTCACGGAGTCTAATGAAATATTTTCCATGATCAGAAATCTTCCAATGATAACTCAGTTGCCACATCGATTTGCTAAAAATATTTAAAAACTACTTTTATGTAAAAACATAAGCTTTTCAATATATAAACAAGCTGAGTACATTCATTTTAACTAAACGTAGATTATACTGAATATCACCAGGTCTTAGTTTTCCGTAAATAATTCAGTGGTATATTGCATATGTTCATCTTTACGAAAGAGACGCTTAGCCATTTACAGATACTGTACAGTTATTGTTCAAACTATGACAGTGGCGCCATGCATTGATCATTTTCAGAAACTTATAATTTTTTTAATAAATATATAATTTTTATTTAATATGGCCTCGTTTAAAAAGACTTCCATTCTAAAGTATAATTAAGCAGACAAAAAATAAAATATTTTAATGGAGTGTTTAATAATACTGTATTTCGTTGAAATCGCAATAAAATAGAAAAAAGTGAAAAGTGAAAATTTAAAATTTAAAATAAATTAAAATTAAAGGAATGTAAAGGTACACGCATCTTTATAATATATATATTATATAAGAAAGAAATAGTTAATATCTGAACGTTAATGCTTTTGGAAAGATGAAGATAGGTACCCGCACTATTATTTTCATTGTGTGCTTCAAAACACTCAATGTACGTCCATAAATATTTATTAAACTTATTAACAGAAGTTACCTGAATCTCCCAAAGTCCCAGGAACCAATTTAAAATACTTAAAAAATTTCATTTTAATCAAATTTTTTGTTAAGTAATAACAAATTATACTTCACACACGTTTTTTCTATGTGTATTGCTTTACATATGATTAACACATTGATTTAATATGCTCGCATGTTTGAAAGTTTGTATGTGGATTGAAAAATATTATCTTTTCAATAACTTGCATTGTTTGTTCAAATACATACTGCATTTTTTTTCAATGAATTATTCAGTTAAAATTTATAAATGAGAGCACTTACTGCTAGTTATCTCTAACTAAAATAAAATATGTTGTGCAATCTTCATTTAAAAATACACTTTCTAACTTGATTACATATAAACTGCATTAAGTAAACTCAACAGGGAAATTGGTATCTTTTCTTAAAAATAAATAAATAAATATGTTAATGCCTGTATGAAACAACACTTACGTATGTTCGCTTACTTGCATATAAATATATCATGCTGTAAAAATGGTTTTACAGAATTCATATATTTATTTGCAAAAGAAAGTAAAGTTGACGTTCGGTAAACCATATCTATATACTTCTAAAAGTTTTTCCCTGTAAAAAAAATAGAATATCCATTCCAATACTCTCGAAAAGGTTTTAGAGTAATTCTATAGGTTTATCAAACTTTATTAATTAAACTTACATGTGGAATGTAGATATGGATTTCCTTTTAGTAGAAAATTAGTAATTGGGAAGATATTTCTGTTCCGTTTTTTTTTTTTTTTTTTTTTTTTTTTTTTTTTTTATTATTATTTTTTATTTGCATATATGAACATATCATGATAAAAATCCTTCTACAGTGATCACTGATGTTTGTAGCGAAGTTTTTTTAAAGGTTAATCGTGCAAAATTCTTATTTAAAAGCTTCATAATGAAAAACTTCCATTAAGGAATAAAATTTTTGTATAGTTTCTTACTTGTAGATAAACTATGTGTACATTAAATAATAATAATTTTACAGCATTTCTAGTAACTTAATCCCAATCTTTAACACTAAAGCATCCAAAGATTTTCATAAATGCTTCTAAAATGAAGTTTATTATAATCTTATGAGAAAAAATTTCCAACCATTATTACTTATGATGAAGCAACTCACAAGTCATCTGTACTGTCAAATATTAAATAGCTGACCATTCTAGATTTACTTTTTCTTTAATCGTCTCTTCAATTTACTAAATTTTAGGCAAATTGCGGAAAATCAAATTATTTCTTGCATATATTATTCTTGAAATATAAGTACATAGCTGAGGTTGTAAAAATTTTCGCAAGATAATCATGAAAACTAACTACAGGTCAATTTAGGCAACACTCAAAAAAGTATGCTTTGAAATCATGTATTTTTAACACTTACTTGGCAAACAGATGCACTTTATCATGTTTTTAAAAAGTGAAATTTAATTGTTTATAGTTTATAGCATGATAGATTAATTTTAATAAAAAACGAGGCGAAAATAGCTATTTGAAAAATACTTAAAAAGCATGAAGATATTTAATTACGGAACAACATCATGATATGCCCTAGTTTCCATAATTGATGGAGTTACTGATTGATGAGTTACTAATCTCTTAAATAAGATTGATGAGTTACTAATCTCTTAATTAATTTCCATAATTGATGAGTTACTAATCTCTTAAAAAAACTGCACTTACACTAGATATAGAGCAACTGTGATCATTTAAAAAGTACATTACATGAGTATCAGTGCTTAAAGCATACGAATACATAATAGTAATTTAACCTGCGACAATTTTAAAAAATGATAGATCACTAATACAGAATCTTTTGATTTAAATATATAAAATGTGATGCATAAAATAAACAAAAAAATTCAAAATGAATAAATGTTATCAAAATAGGATGACATCAGGGGATATTTCAGTTCTGTGATAAAAAGATAATGATTATCTAATTTAGGGCAAAAAAAAGTGAGTCACTTTTCTGCCTGTGTGGAAGGTGGAGTTTTTTGCAGCTGACAAAAGAAGGACCTTTTGTACCACCCAAAACTATCACACTGTAAGACTTCGTTACTTATACATGTTAATTTACAATGTTCTTAATTAATTTTAATATCTATTATATTTAAAAGGAACTAGCATTTAGCCTGTATGGGAAAAACATTCAAAATACTGGAGTTAAACGTTCAAATAAATAAAATCTTTGTGAAAAAACACACATAAAATGATACTTATAACAAGATACAATCGTTTCGACTGAAAATTTATTCAGTCTTTATCAGTCAAAGCTCTTCGCCCCACAAAACAGTTTTCTGAGACGGAGAGCTTTGACTGATGAAGACTGAATGAATTTTCAGTCGAAACGATCGTATCTTGTTATAAGTATCATTTTACGTGTGTTTTTTTCACAAAGTTTTTATTTAATTTAACTTGTATGCTAAATCTCACCTTCCACGAAGACATTCTCAGTCTTACCGTCCGAGCCATAAACACTGCCTGCCACACGCGCTAAGTTTCCGATATCGTAAGTTTGAATTTCGCCGTTGTAGAGACGGGAGCTAGTCTTGAAGGTTGTGATTCGCGTGCGATCGGATTGCGCCATTGTCTTGCAACCACTTGGAAGCCACCGGTAGGCTGCCTCTCTTGAAGGTGCGGGAAATTTCCGTGATGTCATCCACTGAAATCACAAAAACGATGCTTAAATTAAAAAAATAATAATTCAAACTCCTAATAATCGTAACATTTTATCACCTAATTAATGCACACATACACACGAACACATACATATGCACACACATCTCGTAAAAATAGCATAAATGAATTCAGAAGACCCCAAAACGTGTAAACACATCAAAATTTCAAAGTCGGTTTTTTTTTTTTTCACGTTTACAATACTCTCCTTACATGGTACATGTTCGGAAAGTAACTAGGTATTCATATACACAGATTCGTATAAATCTTTAGTAATTTTTTACTTCATAAATGCATGTAATCATGTGTTACTTTATGAATTATAATCACGTAAAATAATTAATATTACTCGTACAAATATGATGTTTTGAAGTTATGAAATTTGTAAAAAGATATTTTGAATTTAGTTGATCTCTTAGGAAAGTAATTAAATATTGTACAACAAACCACACAAATATAAAAATAAAAATATTTTACTCGTTTAAAAAATTTAAAAGCTTATGTTACCTACTCTTCGCATTTAATTAAAACACTGTTACGAGAGCCTTTGCATAGAATTACAAATTTGCATTATTATTAGCAATTACATTTAATTCATTTATCTAGGTATGTTTTGGTCCATTCACATGTAAACTCAATTCTATCTTTTCATTATTTATTACTGATTAAATATTTTTTACTTGTACGGAGTATAAAGGAGTAATGTGATCACGAAAAATTTCGGGAGCCAGATTTCGACGAAAAAACTGATTTTGACTCTTCTAAATTTACTTTTAAGAAACTTTTTTCGGTGCATCTCATCGTACGCTAGCATGCACGTTCATATAAATGCGTGTGCGACCCATTTTGACCGACCGACAGTTTATTTTGACAAGTTTTTCCATGCCGTCAGTAAGTACGTACGTTGATGTAACTCGCCTATCTCAAAAACTATTGGTCGTAGAATGTTGAAACTTTATATTTCAGGATTGCTGTAACATCTAGTTGTGCACATAGGTTCACCCACGGAGGGGGCTATGTGGGCTAAATCCCCCTAAAGCTGAAGATTTAGACCTAAAAGGCTTCGAAAATTATTACAAATGAATTATATTTTAAAAATTGTTTTAAAATATTTTTAAAAAGGAATTTGGTTTTTAAATATTAGAAGTTAGTGTGAAACATGTACTACAGTAATTTTGTACGATAGTGTTTACAACAGTAATTTTTTTCTTACAATGAAAATATCAGATAATTGTTTATGACTTTATAACAAGGTATCAGTGGGCTTGTGGGCCACGGACAATTGGTGCAGAATATTTTGACGTTATAAGGGAGCTATAACTGTAATCGAAGTCACTATAACAGAATTCAAAATATTGTTTTTCAATAAAGTATTTGTAGCTGTAGCTCCCGCAAACCAAAATCCTGGGTGCGCCACTGTTTGTGCACCTCCCATTTTGGTCCCGATCGACTGGATAATTTATCTACAGGGCCGCCCAAAATATTCTGAATTGCGTTACGCTCTATGGGCAGAAATTCCTTAAAGCGTATTTTAGCGGTATTAGGATATTTCAAACGACTCAGAAATGATATATGTTGTTAAGGGTTACAAAATGAATTTCTCTATCGAAAATAATGTCTCTAAACATTCAAAAACATTTATAGTTATGCTACAGGAACACTCAAAAGATTTCCAACACATTACGGTCGGCGACAGTTTTAGGGAAATTCATCCATTTCAAGGACAATACCATATTACCATATAGTTAGGTAATGATCCGTCCACTGTCACGTGCCTCCCTCAAAAATTACGCCAAAAGTTGCCAAGCTTGGCGATGGATGTGCGATCTAGCTATTTCTGTATCTGTGGGTGTAGCAGGAAAAAAAGGCGTTTAGTCACGTGTTTGCATACGGTCTATAGGACATTCGTTATATTTACGTTGAATCTTACCCTGAGCAACGCGCTTTTATAGGATCTCTATCAATTCAGAATCTTGTCAAATGGGACTTTTTTTTCTTCAGGCAAATGTTTTTATTTCATGCAATGGGCGACCGTGAAACGTTATGGATATTATCTCGACGCTTTGTACTCCCACTTTCCAAAAGCCCCTCATATTTTCGCACTTGCGTTAGCCCCCTCAGTTAATCAGGATCTTACGGTGTCGGATTTTTGAGACGGTTTTAAGAGCTATTGTTCTCAGATGGTTGCCGATTCATTCATTGAACGTGTGTGATTGCCTTCATACATTTCTGATTAAAATGGTCTCTACACTATACGTCGAACTCAACTGTTACCACTGCATCTGTTTGCTTTTTTCAACAGCAAATAACTACATCTTCTTGGCAACTGCACATGTGTTGCTGTTATTCGCTTTGCGAGCGGTTTGGTCACGGGTTCAAATCCCCCCTACCTATGTTTGATAACTTATGCTTGATACTTACCTATGTTTGATAATATATATTTTTACCTATGTTTGATAACATAGACGAAGGTCTAAAAAGAGCCACGGATTTCAATAAATTCTTTATCGCAAATCTCCACCCTCATCTGGATGATGAAATCTTCCCTAAGTATTAGAAGAAAAATATAAAAACTGCTCTTTGGAACAGTATTGTCTTCGATCATTACTGAAAAATACAAATATTTTAAAAAATAGTCAATTTTCATTAGGAAAGCAATTACTAAAATATTTTTTTTTAAATTTATTAAGTTTTTACTACTCTATATTTACACAATAGAAAGTATGGCTTTTTAAGCATGTTCAAAACAGTATGCCTTGTGGCGCAGTTAGGGAGGGGGAACAGGGGAGCAATTGATCCCCCTGAAGCTTTAATACGCTGTTTCGCGCCTTCGCATTTATCGCGAACTCTTTTTTTCCTTCTCCTTAACAAAAAATAAATTAATCAATAAAAAACTGTCATATATTTTTTTTACTAAAAAAAAAGGTAGTGTTCCTTTTTAACCCTTTAACGCGCAGTGTTCCCGCTGTGGGAAAACCAAACTCTGACGTTTTGGCTGTTGTCAGTCACGAAGAATAGATTTGATTTCTATAAAAGTAGTTGCGGGTGATATAGCTCCATGAGAAATGATTACAATACTTTCCTTACATGGCACATCTTTAGAAAGTAAAAATCAATTTGTATCATTTCGGTAAAAATTTAAAAAATCTTTCCTAACTTCATTCTGATTTTTTTAAAGATGTACAGCTGCGGGAAAAAAATCGCCTTCTTGTACTTCATTCGGCCGTTGTTCGTCGCACAGAGAAGTTACATATACCAATCATTTACGATTGACGCACAGTTTAATTTGCTATACATAAAAATTGCATAAGGGGGTATCTCCATATTAAAATTCGCACCAACTTTTTCCCCCCAATAGCAACCCATAAATTTCACTTCATATTTTAAAAATTGAGCTCATTTTAACCCCGGATGCCAATTTTAAATAACTTTGAACTGAAAATGAGTGAGTTATGAGCTTCCAAATTCCCCTCCCCTATGCTAAAATATTTTTTCATACTTTAATTCATATCTCATATTGATAATATGAAGATAGTTTTATTCGTACTGTTAGAACTAAACAACCCAAGCATAATTTACTATTATTATAATCTCTACTTATTACAAGTATAAAAGAAGTTTGTGTGTGCGTGTGTGTGCGTGTGTGTCAGCGGCGTTACGGATAAACGGCTAGACATATAATTACCAAATTTGGCATTCAGGAAGTTCTAAACTTCGCATAAAAAAATCGCATAAAAAAAATTTTATGTTTTATGCGATTTTTCGCATATTTTCTCACATAATTCGTAATAACGGCGGTAATTACGCTCGCAACAAAACGGCATTTATATCATCGGATGGAGGAGGAAATTTTCTTTTAAAAACAGTTTTTTCTGAATATGTAACATAATTTGCAGATTTTTAGAAAATTTTTATTGAAAGATGACATTCGAAAAAAAATTTCGTAAAATAATTTTAAAGCTGCCGCATCTTGAATTCTACCCGTCATAACTTTTTGCTAGTTTGGCAAATGATAAAACATTCACTTCGCCCTCTATAAAACAAACGAAAAAATTATATAAAATAGATGATTTTTCACGAATTTTAATGTAGCATAATGTTTAGAATTTAATAGCATCAATGTGGAGAGTTTACAACATTACATTAATAAATCATGGCACGAAAATTTTTCTTGGGTTGCCACAAAAAGGATAAGAAAAAAGGTTTTTCAACCTATCCATAGAAATTTTTAATGGGGGACCGGATTTTCAATTCGGAAGTGAGGATCTATGACGCCAGTTGCTTTAAGATACGTAAAAATTACGACAAAATTTTAACGCATTTATTCCCGCTCTTTTTTAGCACAGGGAGACGATATTTTGATTAAAACTTATTGTAGGAGTAAACTGAAGAATTCGCGATTATTATTATTATAAGTGGTGTTTTAATCCGTTGCATATTTAAAAATTGAAATGTTTTAACGCAGCTGAAAATGTTCTTCATTTTAAAAGTTACAAAGTTCATTTTAAAGAACAATATATTAAAAATTTTCTATTTACCTTTTTATTTTTGGCATTTAATTATGGCGCAGGCGTTTCCTAACATATGCATGCATATTGAGATATAGTTTTGTTTTAACGTTGGATTACGTTCCTCCACAGCGGTCCTATATAAAGCAATGTTTTAATATGATACCGTTTGAAAACTGCTATGCGAAATATCAAAATTAACTCCCTCAACCAACCAGGGTATCTTTTACAGCAGTTAAACAGTGACGTCATAAATTTAAAAAATGGGGGAAATTTGTAAACTCTGCAACTCTAACGCCCTGTCACAATTAAAGCGAGTCTAAATAGCTCCTCGAGAGTACACAGTTTGATGTTTTTTAGGAGACAGAACCATGAAGGATTTGTAAGATATCGCTATTTTGGATATATGGATATTTAAATTGGCACCTCTCGAATATCTTCCCCGCACGGTGAGATAGATGAAATGCTTTGTGGTGCTAAATACGCGAATCTTACAAAACTATGCATAAATAAAATATATGTTTAGAGCTTCCTTATTGGCAACCATTATGTGAAATGATTATTGTTTATGCTAATGCGTAATTTGCAAAGAATCGCCATAGAATAAAAAGGTCCCATTGATGCCAAATAATTGAAGCTGTTTCTTTTAATCGAGCATTGAAGAGGGAGAAGCGAAGATAGCTATATTAATATACGTAATAGGTAGTGTTAGTAGGTTTGTGAGGACAATATGAATAAATCACAATATACCACGTTAATAAATGTTTTATGAAATTAAAAGTATTCTGTTTATCCTTTTTCAACGGTTGTCTAAAGCCAACTAAAGGATAAGTAATTCTAATTTGCGTTAATATATCCCGCAGTAATTTGAAAAGAAGAAATCACTTGAACATTTTAAAAAATGAAATTCTGCTTTCTCACATGCAGGTATGATTTTAGTAAAATATTCTCTTCTTCCCGTATGAAGAGCGGGTGCGCAGCTATTTCAAAATAAACGGTTGTCCATTTCATGTAGTGTCTGAAGTATTTAATGCTATAACCGGAATCTAAAAAACAGTATCATGTAGAAATAAGACATTTTGAAAGCCAAAAGTTCACTGCAAACCGTTAAGCTTTTCGCTTTTTTGATCGCGAATGACACTAACGTAGTTTTTTTGAGGCATTGTATTGCAATGATGATAGTTAAGTACTCATGACGCAAACTTTACGCCAAGCAAGGTCAAAAAAATTTTTTTAGATTCCACATCACAGGAATTAATTCGAATTACACATGTAAGGAAAACTTTCGTTTCCTACCATGCGAAGAACGGGCACGCAGTTAGTCTTTAATAAAATATTAAAGTTGTAAGGTTCCTCTTATTATCATGTTGACAGCCTTGTGAGGACTCCTTCGACCGCCGTGTTCAAGATAGCAAACGAACTTGGTGCGTTCTTGAGTGGGAACTGTTTGCGAACAATCACCCGAATGAATTCGCTGGTGCGATTGAACTGAAGAGAAGAGACTTCTGTTGTCTCCCTACAAAACTGTGAGTTGGACACGAGGAGTGCGCGGTGCGTCCAGCACGTGAAGAGATGACCCATGCGGGGTTGTTATTTTAACTGCTAATGAAATACTCCGAGCAAGGAGTTTTTGTGGATTTTATTTTATTTAATAAAGTGTCAGTGTGAAGTTTATGTAATTATTGTAAATGGCTGGAATAAACATCTGTTAACCCAGAGTGACTGATTGTCTGGTGGCCGTATCCTGAAGACGTTACAGCCATTTATAACTGGTGTCAGAAGTGGGATCGTGTCTACGGGGAGAGCTTTGCTTGATTACGCAAGTTCGTAAACTCGCCCACCGAGTTGTGTCAACAAGTGGAGACAGTTGGGGAGTTTTTCATCCTAGCGGAAGCTGTGATTTGTGAGTTTGTGTCTACAAAGTGAAGACGAACATTTTCATCATGGCAGATTTGTGAGATATATACTATCGAATTCACGTAAAATTCCAAGATAATTTGAGAGTTCCATCCGGGTAAAGGAAATGTGTGAGTGATTATCGACGAGGAGTGAATTTGTGTGCCACCGGGTGTACGTAGATTTTCAGAGTTACGGATCATATTTATTGGAGGAAATCGTGCCTTTCGCGTGTGGAATGACCATGCTAAGGTAGGCTTGTTAAGAATGTATTTCGTGTTGATGTTTTAAATTCGGGCATTGAACTGTGTTGTTTTGGAGTTCTTAAATGGGTGTAAGGTGTTATGTATGAATTTTATGATACATTTTAGTAAGGGTTGACTTATGCACAGGTGCACTCATAGTCAGTTGTGTTGTATAGATATATATTTCATTGTATGGAATAAGTTTGTAAAATTGGGAATTTATATATATATATACATATAGGATAAGAAACATGGCCTACCTTGCAAAAAAGCGCAAAGCCGATTTGGTAACTTTGGCTTTTGAATTGGGAGTAGATGCCGATCAGACTGATAGGGTTAAAGACATTATAACGAAAATTACTACGTCCGTGGATTACAAGGAAGAGTATGTCAAAAATATGATTGAGCAGATTGAGGATGAGCAAAGAGAGAAGGGGCGGAAAATCTAAGGGCGGAGCGCGAATATGAGCTAGAGCGTTTGAAATTGACAAATGTAGATATGAGTGGTCTGACCTCTTCGCGTGACGAGCTGGGCAGAGTTACGCGGGAATTCAAAAACTTCATGCAGGGGTTTGACCCGAACACCTCGGACATTTCTTTATATTTAGTTATGTTTGAGCGGCAGGCTAAAAAGGCTCAGGTAGACAAGTCTGATTATGTCTCTCACCTTATACCGCTTTTGCCCATAGAAATCGCGGAAATTATTATTAGGGAACCCGAAGAAAAGGCTGAGGACTATCAGTATATAAAGAAAGTGTTGTTGGAGCGCTTTAAATTAAAGCCTGAGACCTTTAGAATTAAGTTTACCCAGCACCAAAGACGCGTGGGGGCATTGTGGAAGGATCTGGTATTTGAGCTCGGAACCTTTTTGGACGGCTGGTTGGATGGAGTGGGGGTGGACACGTTTGGAAAGTTAAAAGAGCTGATGATTGCTGATCAGATAAAAAACCGTGTCTCACCGGAAGTAAGAGAACACTTCATTGATAACTGGGGAGACCTGGTCAGTCCGTCGGAATTGGCAAATAAATTAGATCAATATGAGGCAGTTAGAAAAACTTCGCGAAAACAAGTAATTTCAAAGGCGTCTGATCGGAGGGAAATGGATAAAGAGAATTTTTTGTCAGCAGGAAAGGAATCCCCTGAAAAAAATAAAAATCGAACGGTCGGAAACACTCCTCCCTGGAGAAGCCCCGAGTTTAGACGTAAGAATTCGGAAAATGTTGCATTTGACCGTAGAAAGCATTTTAGATGTTTTTTGTGTGGCTCGCCAAACCATTTAAAACCAAGTTGCCCGAAATTAAAGGAAAACCGTGCTTTTGAGCAGGTAAATAATGTGAGAACGGGGGAGTCTGGTGAAACTTTATTTGAGCCCTATATGAGCGAGGCAAAAATTAACGGAAAATTAATGCGAGTGCTGCGAGACACGGGAGCAAATATGGATATGGTATCCTTGAACCATATCAGTCCTGGTGATTTGCTGGGTGAAACGGTGTGGGTAAAACAACCGCTAGATAAAAACTTTATTTGTTTACCTCTTGCAAAAATTGAAATGGAAAGTGCGAAATTCGGAAATGTTGTGACTAAGGCAGCTGTGATTGATTCTTCCCTTGATCAGGGTTTTTATCTGTTATCAAATAAAACTGTAAAATTAATTGAAGATCAAAAAAGAAACCCATCGCTAGTTAACGCAGTTGTTACTCGTAGTCAAAAGCGAGAAGAAATGCGTCGGAACCCTGAGGATCGTGACAGTACACAGGGGGAAAATCTAGAACAACCCTGTATGACGGGCAGTTTTGAGTTGGAGGAGGCAGAAAAAATGAAATTGCCGGAGGGGGAGGATTCTGCTATTCGAGCCCTTTTATCAGTGGACTCGCAAAACTTCGCTCGCGAACAGAGAGATTGCCCCACTCTTAAGCCATGTTTTTCAAGCGTGCAGGAGAGGGGAGAGAAATCGGAGTTTAAAATGGAGAGAGGGTTATTGTTTAGAAAATCCGTAGATCACCTCAAGAACGAGCGGAGGCAGCTTCTTGTTCCGAAAAAATTTAGGGAGAAGATTAAGGCTATCTGTCACGAAGAGACATCGGGGCATGTGGGTGCTGCGAAATCGAAGGATAGACTGCTGCGTTACTATTTTTGGCCTAACTGCATTAAAGATGTAGAAAATTATGTTCGTACTTGTGATCCGTGTCAGCGGGTTGGAAAGGCTCGAGATACTAAAAAAGCCCCGTTAAAGCTGGTACCGATCATTAGGGAGGTTTTCTCAAAAATAAATATTGATACGGTTGGCCCTTTGCCATCTAGTGCAAATGGAAACCGGTATTTAGTGACGGCCATCTGTATGTCATCGAGGTATCCCGAGGGCCACGCAGTGAGAGATATTGGTTCGGTTTCTGTGATTGAGGCGTTGTTAATGATTTTCAGTAGACTGGGATTTCCGCGGGAGGTACAGTGCGACTTGGGAACCTCTTTCACTAGTCATCTCACCACCGAATTTTTTGACCGGTTCGGAATAAAGGTTACTCATAGTTCGGTTCATCATCCCCAGTCAAATCCTGTTGAAAGGTTTCATAGGACTATTAAACGGTTAATCAGGGTACTTTGTTTGGAATCTGGAGAGGATTGGGAGAAAAATTTACCCTCAGCATTACTGGCTCTACGAACGGTGACTCATGAGAGCACCGGATTCAGTCCTAGCGAATTGGTGTATGGGAAAAATTTGCGTACCCCCGAAGTTCTGTTGTATGATCACTGGGCGGCCCCAGAGGAAACTGAGACCCCTGTGACCGAATATGTTTTCGATTTAATTAATAGATTAAAAAAATGCCAGGAGTTGGCGTGCGACAGAATGTCTGAAATGCAGCTGAAACGTAAGTCGTATTATGATAAGAATGCTGTCGGGCGAAAGTTCAATGTAGGAGAACAGGTCTTGGTCTTGGCGACCTCTAAACCAAATAAGCTGGCTGTTAAGTGGATAGGTCCCGGAATTATAGAGACTCAGCTTTCAGAAACTAATTATTTAGTAAAGTTACCAGGTAAAAATGACCGCTCCCAAATTTATCACGTGAATTTACTCAAACCATATTATAAGAGAGTTGAGGAAATTAACCTGGTGATCAGCGAAGAGAGAGAAAATTTTCTTGGGGAGCAGGAGCTGGAGTTTCCTTACCCTATGGCGGACCCTAACGTGTATGACTTTGATGAAATTGTTCAGCATAGTGCACTAGATGAAAAACTCGACAGTGAGCAGATATCAGGGCTTCGAAAATTATTAGGAGCTTATAGGGGTATTTTTTCAAATGTACCAGGGAGAACGAACCTGGTAGAGCACGATATTGAGCTTACTAGTTCTCGTCCTATCCGTTGTAGACCATATAGACTCTCCCAGAGACAATCGGAAATTTTAAAAATCGAAATTAAGAGAATGCTAGATTTGAAGATTATTGAAATTGGGGAGTCTGAATACACTTCACCAATGATAATAGTGGAATCGCCGGGTAGAGATCCACGTCCCTGTATAGATTACAGGAAGTTAAATTCCGTGATACGAGTAGAGTATTTCCCGTTGCCAAATATAGAGGAAAGGGTTGAAAGGGTCTCTGCTGCTAAATTTATAACCGTGCTTGATTTGGCAAAGGGTTACTGGCAAATCCCTTTGAGTAAAAAGGCTCAGCGCCTGGCCGCTTTTGTGACGCCCTTTGGTTGTTACAGACCTCTTAGGATGCCGTTTGGGCTAATTAACGCCCCTTATTTCTTTTGCAAATTAATGTCACAAGTGTTGCAGGATTGTGAGGAATATGCTTTACCCTATTTGGATGACATAGCTGTCTTCTCCGGAAATTGGGACGATCATTTGAAACATATTGATAGCGTTTTCAAAAGGATAGAGATTGCTCAGTTAACAATAAAACCATCTAAATGTCGCTTTGCTCAAAATTATGTTAAGTACTTGGGCCATATAGTTGGTGGTGGGTTTCGCACCCCTACGGAGGCAAAAATTAAGGCAGTCATTGATTTCCCTGTACCCTCAACAAAAACTCAGGTGCGTGCGTTTTTGGGTCTGGCGGGCTATTATGCCCATTATATACCCAATTTCTCTCAAATTGCAAGTCCCCTTACGAACGCTCTTAAAGGAAAAATTAAGAAAGAGTCGATCTGTTGGACGGATGAATGCAACCAGGCATTCAACGCGTTAAAACAAAAGCTCACGGAGAGGCCTGTACTTTATGCTCCAGATTATAGCAGAGAATTCATAATCCAGACGGATGCGTCGGATACCGGAATGGGAATTATAATGGCGCAGAGGGATCCTGAACAGGGAGAGCATCCGATATTGTACTTGAGTAAAAAGTTCTCGGATTCTGAACGTAAATATAGCACCGTTGAACGAGAATGTGCTAGCATAATTTATGCTATAAAAAAATTGAGGCATTATTTGGATGGACAAAGTTTTACCATTGAAACGGATCATAATCCATTGGTCTGGCTTAAATCAAACGCGGGGACGAATCAGCGCCTAATGAGATGGTCTTTGGCCTTACAACCATTCAATTATAGGATTGTGCATAGGAAGGGTTCCGCCAACAAAAATGCTGACGGTCTTAGTCGAGTGGGTTAAATGCAATTTGAGGGGACTGAAAATGGGACTTTCACTTGTACAGGGAATGTTGAAATTGAGTCAAACTTGTGTGTGGAAGTACTAGTGTTTTTATATCATTTAAATTGTTAGAATATTAGGTTTATAAAATTTTGAAATGTTTTGTGTAGTTGTGTCAGATTGGTTCTGACTTGATTTAGGAACAGTGGGAAATTTGCCTCTGGCTTGTGGCGAGATCGGGTCATCTACATGGAAATTAGAAACTAAAATTTTTCTCTGATGCATCGAAAAATTTTTCTAAGGGGGGAGGAGTTGTAAGGTTCCTCTTATTATCATGTTGACAGCCTTGTGAGGACTCCTTCGACCGCCGTGTTCAAGATAGCAAACGAACTTGGTGCGTTCTTGAGTGGGAACTGTTTGCGAACAATCACCCGAATGAATTCGCTGGTGCGATTGAACTGAAGAGAAGAGACTTCTGTTGTCTCCCTACAAAACTGTGAGTTGGACACGAGGAGTGCGCGGTGCGTCCAGCACGTGAAGAGATGACCCATGCGGGGTTGTTATTTTAACTGCTAATGAAATACTCCGAGCAAGGAGTTTTTGTGGATTTTATTTTATTTAATAAAGTGTCAGTGTGAAGTTTATGTAATTATTGTAAATGGCTGGAATAAACATCTGTTAACCCAGAGTGACTGATTGTCTGGTGGCCGTATCCTGAAGACGTTACAATATAAATTATGGATCATTAAATTAATATTTTTTTAAATATGAATAGCAACCTAGCCAAATTTCGGTGGAAATAGATGCAGAAAGTAATATTGCAATGATTTGCAAAATTTCAAATTTTTACTTTCAGTAGTTTATTTTATATTAAATAAAATGTGTTATTTTCATGGACCATGTATAAATTTATTAAGTGACAATTTTTCGAAAATTGCGTGAAATAAGCGTAAATTAGATTTCTTTTGCACAAAAATATAAAAAATTAGCATTATTAAAATAATATCAAATTTTGAAGTAAAGAAATTGGAGGTTTGTACAGTTTGATGGTGATTCTGTAAAGCGTCTATTGTTGTGTCCGTGTATTTCCCCTCAAATAAATATTTCCTGTGTGTAAAATTATATGCAGTAGATGCATGTCGTCCAATACCACGTTCTATTTCCGAAAAACTAACATCCTCAACATTCAAGACGTGAATTTGACCAGTACTGTAGCCAGGATTTTATTTCGGGAGGAGGGGGGGGTCTGGGTATCAAATTGTAAGCTAAAGTTCAATTGTGAGCTAAATATCAAATTGTAAGCTAAGTAAAGGTTCCCATTTCGGGGAGGGCTCCAGCCCCCTCAGCTCCCCCCTCCCCTCTGGCTACGTCCCTGAATTTCACCTTTTTTTAATATCTAAAACTTCAGGTCTTTGTACTTCTCATACTTTATCAAACACTCAACAAATATTCAAAATCACATTTTTCTGTCTAAATTTTTATCTGACCATAAATTAAAAGACCGCCAAAAGTCTTATAAAAATATTGGACACTGCAGACGATAATATTAAATGAAGAAAGTGAAAAAACAAAAACAGTGATAATATTTTGTCGGTAAAAAGGTAATCGCTTTTGTTACATGAAATTCAAACAAATAAATTTACAATCATGAAACCATTCTTCAAGTTTGACCGTAGCTGAGAAACATACATGCTTGTAGTCAACTCCTGACAACATTTCACCTGTAATAACAACAAACAAAACTCTAAATGCTGCAGGTGTAAAGCAGGTTCCTCGATGAGTTACAATTCTATTAGGACTTCCAAAATCATTGATGAAGTCTTCGAAGTGTTTTAACACACATTTGGTCGAACAACTTACACAGGGTCTTAAAGGAATAAATTTTGTTAAATTATCTATGAATACTAACAGTTCTGTGTTGCGAGATGAACGTGTGACAAAAGGCCTCAGAAAATCCATATGGACAATGTCAAACGGTCATTTACCTGGTAGAATCGGATTCAATTTTCCTTGAACCTTTCCTGCAGGCACTTTCGTGAAAGCGCACGTAATACATTGCCTTATGTGATTCTTGATATATTCTGCCATGCGAGGAAACCAGAACTGCTGAGTTATTAATTTAGTCACCTTATCAACCCCAAAAGGTCCTGAAAAATCATGGAAACGCACAGTAAGATATTTTCTCATAGATCTAGGCATTACAAATAACTTTTTTTACACACCGTTATTGCACTGTATACGATATAATATGCCATTTACAAGCTCGTATTTGTCTTCAATGTTTCTGTGTTCCTTCCTAGATCCACAATTTTTCAATACACTAATAATCTTTTGCAACTCTTCATTTTGCGTTTGTATTAAGGTATTTTATCTTTTTCCGTACAGGTATAAAATGCATTACACTGTACTTCACCTTTAGAGCTACTTGCAACAACTTCATCGAGTTGCTCAGTATAGTCATTTATAATTGGAGCACGACTGACAGCGTCCACATGAGCCATTTGAGAACCAGACCTATGTTAAACAGTGTAGTCAAATTCACTTAACTGTTCAACCCATCTTGCTATCTGAGGTTTTATGTTCTTCTGACTGTTTAAATATGTTATTGCAGGACAGTCCGTTACCAGAGTAAAATGGAGACCAAGCAGCAGTGGTCGCAGACGGGTTACTGGCCAAACTCCTGGTATCAGTTCTAGCTACTCGAGTGATAATTTCTTTCATCGGAAGTAGCACGCCTGCTAACACAAAAATCTGATGTGTCCAACACATGACTTCCTTGCACGTCTATTAAATCAAAAATGTTTTTTACGCACTTCCTCTAAACTTATTTGTTTGAAAGAGATAAAATATCAATAACAGTAAGGTTTAGCGATTTCTAGCCAAATATTTCGATATCGCCAAGCTGAGTTCAATTTGAAATATTTCCTTCTGACACTTTATTTGGCGATATTTCACCAAAAGCCGACAAACTTGAGATAGTTTGCGAGATTTTGGGGATAGCCAAAGTAGTCATTGACCACAGACTTTCAATGAATTGAATGCATCCATACACCTCAATGTATTTAAAGTCATTTGGCTCACACTGTAAATAAATTCCCAGTCGATTGCTGTCAAAAAAGATATTGAAAACCGTTAGATATTATAATATAGTTCTAAATACAAACGTTCAAAATTCTACGGGTTAAAGTTTTAGAGTTATACAAAATACGAAATAATTTTTGGCGCCAAATTTGGCGATATTTTGGCGAAACTCGTCAATGTCGACGACATTTGGTGAGATTTTAAGCATGGACCAACAATGACAGATTATCGCCAAATTTGGCGATATTTCACCAAAACTCGCCAAGAACGATGACAAATGGCGATACTTTGGGCATGGACCAAACGACTGACTATCGCCAAATTTGGCGACATTTCGGCAAAACTCGCCAAGGTCGAGGACAGACGGCGAGATTTTGGGCATGTACCAAACAATGACTGTCTACAATTGTATTATATTGAAGATGTCCATAGACATTAAAGTACTGAAATTCTTATCGGTGGTCCTGTAAATAAACTCTCCAGTAGATTTTAACCAAAAATCGAGATGCACGCCTAGATGTTACAACAATCTTTATGAAATTTCATAATAGTTTTTGAGATTTGAGAGTTAAATATGCACACACGTACACAAAAAAGTCGCCAATCTTGGCGAGTTTTGGCATAGTTCTTGAGGGAGGCACGTGACCGTGGTCGGACCATTACCTAACTTATGTGGTAGGACGGTATTGTGCTTGAAATGGATGAATCCCCTAAAATTGCTATTGACCGTAATGTATAGGAAATCTTTTGAGTGTTCCTGTAGCAGAACTATAAATGATAAAGACACTTTTTTTAATGGAGAAATTCATTTTCTAACTCTTTACAGCATATATCACTTCTGAGTCGTTTGAAATAGCCCAATACCTCTAAAAAACGCTTTGATGAATTTCGGCCCATAGAGCGTAATGTATTTCGAATCTTTTGGGCGGTCCTGTAGATAAACTATCCAGTCGAATGGAACCGAAAGGGGAGGTGCACAACTAGATATTACAACAATCCTAAATATAAAATTTCAACATTCTACGCCTAATAGTTTTTGAGATATGCGAGTTTAATGAATTTCGACCCATTGAGCGTGATGTATTTCGAATGTTTTGGGCGGTCCTGTAGATAAACTATCCAATCGAATGGAACCAAAAGGGGAGGTGCACAACTAGATGTTACAACTATCCAAAATATGAAGTTTCGACATTCTACGCCTAATAGTGTTTGAGATATGCGAGTTTAATGAATTTCGGCCCATAGAGCGTAATGTATTTCGAATCTTTTGGGCGGTCCTGTACATAAACTATACATTCGATTGCGACCAAAAGGGGAGGTGCACAACTAGATCATAGAACAATCCTAAATATCAAATCTCAACATTCTACGACCAATAGTTTTTGAGATATGCGAGTTACATACATACGTACGTACGTACAGACGGCATGGAAAAACTTAAAATTCTTAAAATTAAATTTAGAGGTAGTAAAAAAAGTAGTTAAAAAATTCTTAAAATTAAATGTAGAGGTAGTCAAAATCGGTTTTTTTGTCGAAATTTGGCCCCCAAAATTTTTCGGGATCACATTACTTCCTTATACTACGTACAAAGAAGTAAAAAGATATTGAAAACAGTTAGATATTACAATAGTTCTAAATACAAAGTTAAAAAATCTACGGGTTAAAGTTTTAGAGTTATACAAAATAGGAAATAATTTTTGGCGCCAAATTTGGCGATATTTCGGCGTAACTCGTCAATGTCGACGACATTTGGCGAGATTTTAAGCATAAACCAAACAATGACAGATTATCGCCAAATTTGGCAATATTTCGCCAAAACTCGCCAAGAACGATGACAAATGGCGATACTTTGGCCATGGACCAAATGACTGACTATCGCCAAATTTGGCGATATTTCGCCAAAACTCGCCAAGGTCGAGGACAGACGGCGAGATTTTGGGCATGTACCAAACAATGACTGTCTACAGTTGTATTATAATGAAGATGTCCATGGACATTAAGGTACTGAAATACTTTTCGGTGGTCCTGTAAATAAACTCTCCAGTAGATTGGAACCAAAAATCGAGATGCACAACTAGATGTTACAACATTCTTATATATGAAATTTCATAATAGTTTTTGAGATTTGAGAGTTAAATATGCACACACGTACACCAAAAGTCGCCAAGCTTGGCGACTTTTGGCATAGTTCTTGAGGGAGGCACGTGACCGTGGTCGGACCATTACCTAACTTATGTGGTAGGACGGTATTGTGCTTGAAATGGATGAATGCCCCTAAAATTGCTATTGACCGTAATGTATTGGAAATCTTTTGAGTGTTCCTGTAGCAGAACTATAAATGATAAAGACACTTTTTTTAATGGAGAAATTCATTTTCTAACTCTTTACAGCATATATCACTTCTGAGTCGTTTGAAATAGCCCAATACCTCTAAAAAACGCTTTGATGAATTTCGGCCCATTGAGCGTAATGTATTTCGAATGTTTTGGGCAGTCCTGTAGATAAACTATTCAGTCGAATGGAACCGAAAGGGGTGGTGCACAACTAGATGTTACAACAATCCTAAATATAAAGTTTCAACATTCAACGCCTAACAGTTTTTGAGATATGCGAGTTTAATGAATTTCGGCCCATTGAGTGTAATGTATTTCGAATGTTTTGGGCAGTCCTGTAGATAAACTATCCAGTCGAATGGAATCAAAAGAGGAGGTGCACAACTAGATGTTACAACTATCCAAAATATGAAGTTTCGACATTCTACGCCTAATAGCTTTTGAGTTAGGCGAGTTTAATGAATTTCGGCCCATAGAGCGTAATGTATTTCGAATCTTTTGGGCGGTCCTGTACATAAACTATCCATTCGATTGCCACCAAAAGGGGAGGTGCACAACTAGATCATAGAACAATCCTAAATATCAAATCTCAAGATTCTACGGCCAATAGTTTTTGAGATATGCGAGTTACATACATACGTACGTACGTACGTACAGACGGCATGGAAAAACTGGCCACAGTAGACTCGCCACTGATCAAAATGAGTTGCAGACGCGTTAATATGATCGTGCATGCTAGCCTACGATGAGATGCATCGAAAAAAATTTTTAAAGTAAATTTAGAGGTAGTCAAAATCGGTTTTTATGTCGAAATTTGGCCCCCAAAATTTTTCGGGATCACATTACTTCCTTATACTACGTACAAGGAAGTAATAATCTAAGCGAAGAGCATTGTTTTTATCTCTTTGAAGTAATATTCCGGCTAAACCCGAAGAACTTGCATCAGTGTGGAGTTCAGTTTCATCACGTGGATCAAATAATTTTAAAACAGGTCCCAATATTAAAATGCGACGTATTCTTTCAAATACATCTTGATGTTCAGTGTTGCAAATAAATGGTTGATTCTTCTTTAGTAAACAAGTCGATGGAGTAGTAATTGTGGCATATCTCTCAATAAAGCGGCGAAAAAAACTAGTTAAACCTAAAAATCGGCGGAGGTCATCCTTGGATTTTGGAACAGGAAATTCTGCAACGGCAGCCAGCTGTCTTGGCCTAGGTTTGATACCTTCTCGTCTAACAACGAACCCCAAGTACTCAATTTCTGTCATGGCGAACTCACATTTAGATAACTTCAGTGTTATTCCGGCATTTTCGAGTATTAACCCTTTGGGTACGGATTTATTTGAGAAAATATTTGCATGTGGAACGGATATAATTTTTGGTTGCTTGGAGTAGTATGTAAAAGCAGTACATTTTACGTAAGAATTTATTTATTTCTAAAAGATTGGTGACATATGTAGCATTAAGATGTCTTCAAATAATTAGAATTGCAAAACAAAACTAAATCAATAACAACAAAATAAAACTAAATGAAATAAATGCAAGCTATAACAAAAAACCAATTACTAATAATTATGCAGAGTGTGATATTTTTCAAAGCAAGTTTGGTACCAAGCGTGGTCATCCGCTCCTAGGGAAAACAAGTGAATGACGTCTCTCAGACGTCAAATGTACCCAAGGGGTTAATCGAAGTTTTGACATCATGCTCTCAAAATCTGCAGACCCGAAGAAAATGTCATCTATAAAACAGGAAACGCCTTTCCATAACAAGTCACCCAATTCTAAAGACATACATCGTTGAAAAACAGTAGGACCATTAGCTAAACCAAAGAACAAGTGTGTCGGCTCGAAATGTCCGTCTGGTGTAGTAAACGCCGCTTTTCGAGATGATTCTTCATCCATAGGGATTTGATTGAAATCTTGGCATGTATCAAGGATGACAAAATAAGTTACACCCTGAAAAACAGTCAAGTAAGTCATCTATACATGGTAGAGGGAATTTGTCTTTAACAGTTTGAGAATTTAGTTGCCTACAATCAATGACCGTTCGATACTCTCCAGTTTTCTTTTTTACGAGTAATACGGGACTACTGTATTCTGACGAACTATCTCGAATTACTCCTTGGTCTTTTAAATTTTAAATCAAACCGCGGAGGATTTCTCTCTCATGGTGTAAAGCACGATATGGTGAACGAGAAACTGGTGTGCAGCCAGGTTTTCCTGTAATATGCATAACTGTTTTGAGTGCTTTTACTCCTATCTATGTCAGCTAAGATATACTCGTTACACCAAGTTCCTCTTGCAATGCGATTATTCTTTTTTAAATGAAGAATTTCGTTGCTAAAGTTTGCGATTGGTACCACTGTTTTACCATCTCTAGTCAATAAATCAAAATCTGTTTCTTTACTGTTTTCATTCAATAACATGACTGCATCTCTATTTCCAGCATTACTAATAACTTCTACCATTTTTATCGAGTGTGGTTCAATTATTTCTGGTTCTGATGTTTTGAATGCAGCACGTTTAGGTTCATTCTCTATATCGAAACCTGGTAGTTCATTTATGCATAAAAACTTTGATTTTCCTTCCTTTCTGATCATCACTAAATCAGGGAAATCGATGATATTCTTTCCAATGATAACACTAGGTTCTGGAAAAGTGTTATCTGAAAGAATATATAATTTCATATCATTCAGAACTGTATTGTCGATAAAATAAATAAAAACTTTGTGAAAAAAACACACACATAAAAGGTTACTACAAGGCGTAACGATCATTTCGACCGAAAATTCGTTCGGTCTTCTTCAGACAAACCTTTTTTCACAAAGTTTTTATTTATTTTATCTTATAACACCAGTTTTTTTAGTGCTTATTTTCATGTATTGTCGATAGTTACACTTATTGTACATACACTTGCTGTAATTCCAAGCGATTTTACTAATCCACCGATTCCTCTTATAGTAGCAGTATCACAAATATGATTAGTAGAAGCATTTATTTGCTTAGAAAATGTATATTTTATCATAGAAATATCAGCGGCTGTATCCATCAAAGCCTCTGTCCTTACTCCATCAATTAAAACGGATTTCGAAGTAGAATGTTCATTTAATCTAGGTAATGAAGAGGCATTCACTAGTGGTGGAGGATTACTATACGTTTTGGGGCAGTCTCTTGTGCCATGTCCTTCAGTTCGGCACGCGGTACAAAACTTTCTGTACGGTTAACGGCCTTTTTGGTTTTAAACAATCTCGTGACAAATGTCTTTTTTCAAAACAATTGTAGCAAACCTTTGAATCTAATCCTTTATACTTAATGGCAGTTCCATCATTCTTCTTAACATTAACTTGGGTAAAATCATACAAGACGGTGCCCCTCATGTAAACACGGCGATAGCCGCTGGAGCTTGGCGATCGCCAAGTGCGAGCACTACAGATCTTGGCGCCAAGCTACAGCCATGGCGCCAAGCCACCCTGGCGACCGCCAAGCTCCAACGGCTATCGCCTTCTTGTGACGAATAAACACTGTATATACCACTAAAATTTTTACAAAGAAACACAAATTCTAAGTAAATGACACTATATAAAACAGTCAAATCCACAACAAAACATTAGAAAAAGTAGATTAAACAAGCACTTGGAAGGACCGGGAACATCCATTACAACGATGAAATTCCCAAAGACGAAATAACGACGAAATTCCTCGAGACGCTCACTAACTTACGATAAAGGGTCCGTGAAACGGAATCAAAAACACAAGGAAAATCCAACACAAACTTATTCCACTCAGAATCAAAGAACACCAAACTTCAATCTTCATGCAATTAACACTAAATGAAAATTCTATACTTCAAATCCACCGCGTTTAATTTTCAGAATTGCCAGTCAAATTCTGATTAAAAAAAACAAAAAACGATTCTCCAGACCATGCGATAAAAAATCCAGACGATTTTCAAGTTTATGACGTCAGCTTTACATATGTTCTCCAAGGGCGGAACCAGAAACTCTTTCGGAGGAGTGCGCAAACTGTGAATATTCATTTTATCTAGTGTAAAGCCTGCTAAATATTGGTAAAAGCCCCATTTATGTAGTGTAAAAACATTTTTCTTGGAGGGGGCGCGCGCCCCTCTGCAACACCCCCAAAAAAAACATCAGTGGGTCCGGCCACCGCCTCAAAAGGGCCCCCTCGAAAATATGCTAACGCGGGCCCCTCTGCGAGACCCAAAAAAACATCAGTGGGTCCGGCCAACGCCTCAAGGGGGCCCCCTCGAAAATATGCTAACGCGGGCCCCTCTGCGAGACCCCAAAAAAAACATCAGTGGGTCCCTGCGGGCTCCTCTGCGAGACCCAAAAAAAACATCAGTGGGTCCGGGCGGGCCCCTCTGCGAGATCCAAAAAAAACATCAGTGGGTCCGGCCACCGCCTCAAGGGGCCCCCCTCGAAAATATGCTAACGCGGGCCCCACTGCGAGACCCTAAAAAAACATCAGTGGGTCCGGCCACCGCCTCAAAAGGGCGCCCTCGAAAATATGCTAACGCGGGCCCCTCTGCGAGACCCAAAAAAAGCATCAGTGGGTCCGGGCGGGCCCCTCTGCGAGATCCAAAAAAAACATCAGTGGGTCCGGCCACCGCCTCAAGGGGCCCCCCTCGAAAATATGCTAACGCGGGCCCCACTGCGAGACCCTAAAAAAACATCAGTGGGTCCGGCCACCGCCTCAAAAGGGCGCCCTCGAAAATATGCTAACGCGGGCCCCTCTGCGAGACCCAAAAAAAGCATCAGTGGGTCCGGGCGGGCCCCTCTGCGAGACCCAAATAAAGCATCAGTGGGTCCGGGCGGGCCCCTCTGCGAGACCCCAAAAAAACATCAGTGGGTCCGGCCACCGCCTCAAAAGGGCCCCATCGAAAATATGCTAACGCGGGCCCCTCTGCGAGACCCAAAAAAAAACATTAGTACAAGTTGAAGCAAATTAGAATAGTAGACGAAAGAACAAGGAAAAACGAAAAATAACAATAACGCATGCGCAAAACGCAAATTACCAGCTTAGTGACGTCAAATTGAGCAAGCGAATTCATTACATTCATCGATACATACATTCGAAAATATGCTAACGCGGGCCCCTCTGCGAGACCCAAAAAAAAACATTAGTACAAGTTGAAGCAAATTAGAATAGTAGACGAAAGAACCGGAAAAAACGAAAAATAACAATAACGCATGCGCAAAACGCAAATTACCAGCTTAGTGACGTCAAATTGAGCAAGCGAATTCGTTACATTCATCGATACATACATTCGAAAATATGCTAACGCGGGCCCCTCTGCGAGACCGAAAAAAAAAAAAAAACATTAGTACAAGTTGAAGCAAATTAGAATAGTAGACGAAAAAACAGGAAAAAACGAAAAATAACAATAACGCATGCGCAAAACGCAAATTAACAGCTTAGTGACATCAAATTGAGCAAGCGAATTCGTTACATTCATCTGCTAACGTCACACAGTAGCTAGATTAAAAAACAACTATTACTCATGCCCGAAAGTGCAAGAAATTTCGCATCTTTCAATAGTTCTAAATTATCCAATTTACAATATTTGACGCATTATCATTCTTCCAAAAAAAGCATCGCCAAGCTCTACACATTTCTTTATGGTTGCCAGTCAAACAACCATCGGCAGGGTACTTTACTAACGTTGAACATCGCTCACGATGTCGCCAGAACCAAGGGGCACCGGATACGGAACATAGACCTTAACTTGTTCACAAGACGAAAGCGATTCATTATTTTTCCCGTATAAGCCAGACAATTCAACATACTCATCAATTTTATCGACCAATATTGTAGGCGATTTGAACGATGACTACTCAGTAACATAATATTCTCGTACTGTTGCAGGCACGATTAGCTTAATACTATCTGAAATCAAGGACGTATCCAGGGTGATGGTCCAGGGGGTCCGGACCCCCTCCGAAATTTCCGTTTTTGTAAGCAAAATAATAATGATGAAGTTTTGTTGTATAAAATTCTGCCTTTTTCACTGTTTGGACCCCATCCGAAATTTTTTCTGGGTACGCCCCTGTCTGAAATTATTAAATTTTTCAGGTCTTCGATCCTTTTTATTTCTAGTCCGTTAACTCATCCGTCAAAATAAGTTTCTTTTTCATAATATTATTCTCGCCAAGTATTTCCATTTTGATTGCATGGGAATAGAATAACTGTCTAAACTTTTCAGCGCTCAGTTTATACCGCTTAAGTAAAAGTGATTATATGTGCACGTAATTTTCAGCCAATTCTTCGGGTTCTCTCATAATTAACTCTACAATTTCACTTGGCAGAACACCGGTCAAACACGCCATCCACATCGATGGTTCCTTATTAACTCTCTTCATAACTCTTTCAGAATGCACTAGAAACAAACCAACATCATCATTTTTTGAAAAATGCCGTAATTCAGTTTGCCAATCAATTTTTGGTTTGGATGGTAAATCACTAGCAGACGTAGACATAGACACAGTGTAGGCTTTCATTTCTAATTTTTTCATCGTCAACTCATGCTGTCGCCTCAGTTCGGCCTCTTCTCTTTCAGCATTCAAATTAAAAATCATCCCTTGTATTAACTCTTCATCGAATTCCTTACTTTTCGTAATTAAATTTTTTAAATCTACAATCCTATAATTTTCAGTGATGGTTTACCCTAATTCATGAGCGATTAACTGCAAAGCACTTTTCCGCAAATTCTTTAAAACTGCCATTATAATTCCATTTTCTGAAATGTAATAATAACATCTAAAACGAACTTTTATTCTTTTAACATATCCGTAAAAAATATATATCGAGAACTGACTTAATACTAATTTAATTTTATAACAATTTAGAATAGTAGTTGCATGTGCTGCCAAACTCATAGTCTCGTGATAATCTAGTGATTCCGTGTTTCCTTATACACCTGTCTAAGAGAACCTTCAAATACTCAATAACAATTTAAAAATCAGAAAGAGTTTCAAAATCGTAAGCAGTCGTTTTTCATTTTTCTTTAAATCATGTATACGGACCAAGGAAGCTTTGGTAGAGTTACGGGTCATTTGGACCACTGACTAAATATTCTAATTTCTACCACTGATATTCTCAGTACAAAAAACTTTAAGACTAGAAACAGTATTTTCCTTGAAGATAATATTTATTTCTCTTAAATCTCGGGAGGGAAATTAATGAAAGGCAAAATGTTCGGTACCTACAAATAGCGTTTTTCAATTTGCAGAAAGCCTATTAAAATCGCGCAAAACAGAATTCGCAGTATTTGCGGAAATTATCGTAGAAAATTGGTAAAAATTTATATATAGGGTAATTTGAATATTTTGTTTCATTTAATAAAGTCAAAATAGAGTGTTGCCATTGAAAAAAAAAGTTGATACAGAATTAAATATGAAAATGGCTCTTATACAAATTAAATTAATAGTAAATTAAAGTACATGTTATTTGCAAACGAGTGATATATATAACTTTGCTGTACGACGACCGACGGTCAAATAAAGAGCACGTGGACTTTTTTTTCCAAAGCTGTACATATACTACATTATTACTGTTTTTAATTTATCATTATGTTACGTACGATATATTATTACCTTACTACTGTATTAATTAGTAAGACTGGCTTTAGAATGTATTTGGGAAGGAGCATATTTAAGTGTACATAATATGATACACAGGCGCTTTAAAACTGTTTCAATAGTTCGCGGATTTTCGGGATTCGCGGGAGGGGGAAGGAACGTAGCCCCCGCGAATAGCGAGGGGGATACTTCATTTCAGTCCCAGTGTCTTGGTCCGTGGTATGCCGTTTCTCAAATAGTTGAAATTTGACCTTTATTAAAAGGCACGGCAACTGGGGCAAAACTTGTATTATATTTCTTATTTCTTATCAATTAAAAAATAATCCTGTTTCTTTTCGTTTATGAATGTGAATAAAATGTCCCCAATTTTTGTTTCAGAATTGGGGACACTATAATTATAATCATTTGTCCCCAAGTTTTTGTTCAAAAATCTGAGCCTCCATGCACCGGTGGGTTCAAAATGCTTTTTCCTAATCAATATCCCTTACCAACTGGTGTAAAATTTTTTTCTTTGAAAATTAAAAAGTAAACGTTAGTTCTGAAAATGAGTTCTAGTTATTTTGTTGAATTGAAAAATCATTTTCAGCTGTAATTACTCCTTATTGTTTCAGCTGTAATTACTCCTTTTTGATCAGCGTCATGCAAAAATTGATGGGTCATCTTTTTCAAACTTGTTTTTGGGTTGTAGCATCAAACAAACTTTCAACCGAAAGCGAAAGTTTTGTTACATGCACATGGCATTGACATTAGCATCATCTCTTTAACAAGCGAAAATTTCTTTCGCCCATAGTATTTTGAATTAATTTAAATTGTATTTATCTTTATTCTAAAAAAATAAGATGTCTGCTAGTGGTATGCTTCATCTTGGGGGTTCTAGGACGTCTGGGCAACCTATACGCACCCAAAATGGTATAAAATTTTCTTAAATTGTTTTTCTTTTCAAGTGTTTTTTGCCGGTCACCACGTGCCCTAAATTTATGTAATTAAAATATGAGCGAGATTAAAAACAACGTAAAAAATATACTAGTCTGTTTTCTTAAGTTAAAAATAATCATATACTATAGTTGCTTCGTCAAGTGTTTCATTAATTTGTCTACTGTTATTGTTTACGCTAGCTTGCATTCTCAGGTTACTTTCTCTTTAGGTAACTTTTACTTTCTGTTTATAAATGTGCTGCGATTTGAGAGTTAAAAAATTTCTTTGTTGTTTACATATTTTATTTAAATTTTTCTATAATGTAATAGTTATCTACGACTCATCTAGTAATCATGACAAAATTACCAAGCCTTAGTAAGTTTTGAGTTACTTGACAGCTGAGCTGAATTGTTTGTTTTTATTTGTTCCTTAAACTATAAACACTGTTCGTTCTATTTACATTTGTATCCCCCCCCCCCCCACATCAGTAAATATATTATCTAAACCTGAAATTTCCTTTTATTTAATATTTACAAGTATGCTTATACATGCATTTTTTTTTCTTCCTTTTCAAATTTTAGTGACAGCAGCATGTGCTATTGCCAATATTGTGAAAAGCTCCCTAGGTCCAATTGGATTGGACAAAATGCTTGTGGATAACATTGGTGTAAGTTAATTTGCCTTTATTTGAATCTGGTTATCATTAAAGTGAATTCATTTGCATAATTTGGTTTTCCCATAGAGCTATTTAAATGTTACATAAAACTTAAAAAGCTGTTATAAGCATTTTAGAATAAAAAAGAAATGAATTCGTTTATAATGAAATACATGATTTCTTTAGTTAAACTATTGCTACAAAGCAGTGGTTCTTAATCTATGCTCCATGGAGTACGTACTAAGTTCTCTATACCTTAGGTACCATATATTCGAACGTAGAATTGAGGGCATGTCTCCAATTTTGAAACAAAATTTGGGGCATTTTATAATTAATGAAATAATTAACACTAATCTAATTAAAAAACAATATAATAATTAAAAATTGACCCCAATTGCATCTTTACTTTTTGAGTACATATCGCAAGAAAAATCACAAATTGGGGACTACTTGAAGGGGACGTATGGTCATCTTATCTATACCTACAGAAGTAGCAAGTGTTTTGAGTTACTTGACAGCTGAGCTGAATTGTTTGTTTTATGTGTTCCTTAAAATATATTGTTTGTTCTATTTACACGAAACAAGACGGATTAGCACGAACATGAAGAAACAATTTCCAACACTGCTTATATCACAAACTGTGCTTTGCAAGATTGTTCTATGAATGGTGCTTCTACTGCCTAGCCCAGTGAATTATGCTAAGTACATCAATTACACCTTCCCTTTTTATTGTGATTGGTTCTTTACGATGCTCTTCTTTGCAAATCTTTTACTCCGCCAATTTACGCCATACGTGTCTCATTCCAACGCAATTTAAGGTTTTTCCATGCTCTGATCAATTTGCGCACGGAAAAAGTGGGTGTTGCCATTCAAAAATTTCGAAATTTAGCCACTGTAACCATAACTGTGAGAGCTTTATTGTTTTAAATCATCACAATCTGGACCCCATACATTCAAATAACTATATTTAAACTTTCATTTTGATTAGTTGAACGGTTTGGCCACTAGGGACTCGTACAGGGGAAGTTTCTTTTAGACCACTCTGTATATTTCCTCACTTATAATTGATCATTGTAATCAATTAATTGGTTTAAGTTGCATTTACTAATAAGCAAAATATTTTCAATCATTCTGAATCCATATCCCTTTTTTCAAAAAATGCTGACACCCCCCCCCCCCAAAAAAAAAAAAAAAAAAAAACAGTGTGATGGGCTTTTTCTGAAAAAACAAGGCCATTTACAACCCTGCCACACAGTGCAATGACAATCTTTGAAAATCTATTAACACTAACAGTACTAATCATTCTCTGAAAGTTAGTAATGGAAATTTAGAGAACATTGCTATGCTGTGTGTGAACAGTGTCTTAATTCAATCTAACTACATCCTGATGCTTTGTGATTCCATCTGATTGATAAAACTCTCTAGGGAGATAATTATGCATACAGTCAAATCCTGTTTTAATGAAGTCTGTTACAGCAAAAATCTTGCTATACCGAAGACTTTGGTAATCCCCAAATCAAACTGCAATATTGCGATGCATATCAGTATAGCAAAATTTGGCTAGAGTGAAATAATTTCTCTGGTTCCTGGGACTTCATTAAAATGGGATTTGACTGTATTCAGTATATGCCAGACACTGTTTATTTTCAGTTATGGTTTTATTTATTTTTAAAAATTTTTGTAGGAAATAACTTGTACAAATGATGGTGCCACTATTTTAAAGCTTTTGGAGATAGAACATCCTGCAGCTAAAGTGTTGGTTGAGCTAGCACAATTGCAGGATGCCGAAGTTGGAGATGGTACAACATCTGTGGTAAGAAATTATTTCTTAAGCATTTATCATGTCAGAATAATTGTCTGCTTAGTTGAATAAAATTAATTAATATTTAAAATTAATTAAATTTTAATATTGATTTGTGTTTACAATGGATATTTTCAAAAGAACATGTAAAGTGGTTTAAATCATCATTTTTAATTTTAAATATCTTCAAAACTATTCCTCTCTAGAGACATGGATTTTTTTTTTTTTTAAACCTTAGAAACAGCAGTATTTTTCTAAAGATAGGGTCTTTCCATGTCACGTGTGGGACAGAAATGTAAACTTTCTTTATACATTATCATTTGTTAAATATGTTGTAGTTTTTTTTTCCCCAGCTAAATCTTATATGCTGAATTGAAAGTATAGAGATTTACCTTAGCTTTAATATACAGTTCATATTTTAAAATTGCATGGCATTGTAGCTAGAAGGATTAATACAAGTATCATGTGCGAAATAGTTTGCACGTGACACTTATATAAATGCTCCTAGTTTCAAATCATGAGCCATGCAGTTTTAAACTATATTAAAAGTAAGGAGATATTTTATACTCTTAAGTCGGCGTATTAGATTTAGCTAAAAAAAGTAATTATAACATGTTGAAATAAATTTAAAAAATGTTTCTAGCGAAGTTAAAATCTATTTCCCACACATGATGTAGAATGGCCCTACAAAAGTTATTGGGAGGAAAAAAAAAAACATATACAATTTTTTTTTTAATTTGTGTATAATTCCTTGTAAAAAAATTGCCATATCTGAAAGCTACTCTTCATTTGACTAATTTTTCTAATTAAAAGTATGTTTCAGCCACTCATGGTGTAAGAGATAACCACTGTAATATCTATTTTGAATTGTCCAGTGGTTATTTTTTGAGATGGCATGCTTTGAGATATTCAGTAAATGATTTTGAAGCTGTTATCTAAGAAGTTCATTTAGGTTGCATCAATAAAATTTTCCTTGTATTATGAGTGATGTTTTAGCTTTTATTCTACTAAAGTTGGAAAACAGTTAAGCCACTCACAAGTATAAATTTGTCATTCTTTTCAAAAATGTTTAATTTTTTACATTTATTTTCTAAGACAGTTTCAAAATAAAAGTAAAATGTGTCATTTTGGCATATGTGTTTCCTTCATACCAAATTTTTCCAGAATTCAAAATGGTGAAATAAAGGAGGTGATTTGTCTAATCTAGAATTCTTTTATGTATAAAATATACCAAAATTTCTTGCAAAGGCAATTGGTTATTATAATATTTTAACAAGCTTCTAATGATTTTTATAGTTACTCTTTCTGGTTATGTCTCTGTTTCTGGTACTGATAATTCCAAATGCATGTATTTCTGGTAGAATTAATATAACAGAATTAATCTGTAGAATTAATCTTCTACAGAATTATCTGTAGAAGAAGTAGTATTAATATAACATGCCTGTGAATATTTTGGCATGCGTAAAAATTTGTGGGAAATTCGATATGTTTACTTACAATAATATATTCAATTTAAATATCTCTTTTGTATATTATACATTTTTAATGTAGTGATTTGTTTGCTACTTAGGTGTTGATTGCCGCAGAACTGTTAAAGAATGCTGATGAATTAGTGAAATGTAAAATACACCCTACTTCCATTATTAGTGGATACAGATTAGCATGCAAGTGAGTAGTTCTTTGATTATATATTTCTTGTATGATTTATGTTAACATAAATTATAAAGATGAAAGAAAAGACTATATTTTTTAAGTTGTAGTCCGTAAATTTGTTCAAAAGAAATAGTTCAGATTGTAAAGTATTTTAGTGAAGATATTAAATGTTATATAATTAAAAACATTAAAAGCCATTAAAATTTCCATAAAATCTAAAAAACACGCACCATTTTAGTGCTTTCAGCAGTTACTCCACTGCCGTCTTCAGAACTGAGCCCGTCTGGCTCGTTCCCCGCTTCTTCATTAATTCCAGCCACGATGTCTCTATTTGCACATGGGCCATGTCGTTGACAGCTCCCTCTTGTGTCATTATTTCTAACGCTTTCCGTTTCAAGCCATAACAGTGGTTATTGTACTGCTTCTGTTCCGCGCATTTTTGGAAAATATAAAGATCATAAAAATCCATCATCCCTCCGCCCAATAGTTAGTAAAGGTGAAGGCTCTACATACCTTGTACGGAAGTATATATTATTGTGAAAAGAATTTTAATATTGTGAAAAGATGATGGTAGTATTTGTAAAATAAATATAGAAGCAGAACTGTAGAGAATTAAAAATTGTGGCGCATGCGATCGATGATAGTGGTTAGTATTTGATGAATTGGTTGAACACAGGGTTTTTCCCTGATTTACGTATTTTCCTTCCATATTTTTTTTTTTTTTAACACACACAAACACATCTAGAATACTTGAGCATGCAGTAAACATCTTTATCGAAGGAAAAGAAAACGATCATCAACATGCAAGGTGTGAATAATTCCTTGCACTAAATAAAACATCACTTCCGAACTCTTAGATGAAGATGAATGAAAATGCACTATTTCTTAAATCACCGTAATTGAAGAAAACAGATTATTGCAGGGTTCATACACCTCCTGGAAATCCTTAAAAACTCCTGGATTTCGATTTAAAACATTAAGGGCCCTGGAAAACTCCTGGATTTTACTAATTTTTCTGTAGACTCCTGAAATTTTAGTATTGACTCCTGGAAATATTGTTTAATTTAGTTTTCTTTCTAGAATTTAAAGTGCAAAAAAATTTTTCGTAAGTGCTATCTGCCAAAATTTTTTTTCGACTCGTGTTTCAAGTGTCATAATCCACCGCCATGTTTATTGACGTTCCTGCCACAGACTTGGAGACAAGAATTGTAAACACTTCAGTGGGCTGAAAGCTTACCGCAAAAATTTCCAATGATTGTGCGATTCACTGTAGACATTCGTTCCTGCTCTCATCATGTCCAATAATTTCGTTCCTGAACTAAGCCCGTTGGCATTCTCAAACTCTTTTATTGCTAACTGCTAGCTCTCATGTCACTGCGAAAGTATCTCGTGATGGGTGTATGAGGTGCATGCTCATCTCCCACCCTACTCTTCTTTGGTACATGGGGTTTACAAAGCTGAGTTCCAACACACCGCTGTTTGCGGCGGTGTGTTGGAAATAATCTATGTATGTGTGTGACAGTAGTCAAATTTTAAACCACCCTGCGATTTTCATCCTTTTCAATTTGCCTAAAGATGCCGGGTGGAAACTGCGTTTTCAATGATGTTTGGTTAGAAAAGGTATTTATGTATACTCCTGGAAAAATTATATTTTCTCCTGGAAAACTCTTTAAAAACTCCTGGAATTCATACTGCGAAAAAGTGTGGGAACCCTGTTATTGACGATAATAACAATTTTTTATTTTCAGGATCACAATATTACAATATAGGCTTCTAGGTTAAATTGCACACGATCAATATTGAAGTAAGGAGCAACAACATATTTTCACATAAAATTAGAATATATTATTTGCACGGACAGAGGCACAAGCCCCGAAGGGCAAGTGCTTGTCCAAACCTCCAATGAAGCTCTACACTGGTCGCTAACTTACAACTAACTGCTCATATTCAAAAATGCACAGGGGGGGGTATGTCACGAGGTCAACTTTTTCCGTTAAGCTATTACATATGTAAGAAAGAAAAAAGGAACTCGAAAGACTGTTCTAGAACATTCGATGCATGCAGCTGCACACAGAGAAGCAAAAAAAAGAAAAACAAAACACTGCGGTCTGGGAGCAGTGCAGTACTGCAAGTTAGGCTCACACATGAATAAGTGCGAAAAGAGGATGGGAAGAAAAAATATAAATAAAACAGATTGCAGCTGCAAATTTGATTAGCATTGCAGAAGGCAGGAAATTGAAATGATTAAAAGTGCGTTATTGCCTTACAAATAAAATGGCTAAAAGGAAATTCGAAAGCTTTAAAAAAAAGTTACTGTTAAAAACTTACAAT
>JAWZYV010014199.1:0-110366 GCA_038373885.1 Cheiracanthium punctorium | reverse complement strand
TCGGTATCTGTTTCATTTCTGTTACACATGCAACAAGCATTTTTACAACCAGTTTTATTACTGTTGAAAGGTTGCAAGGCTGTACTTTAACGATGTGTATGGCTGTTTTATCTCGTCTTAAAAGTAGTTCATTCTTGCATTTAAGTTTTGGTCATCCTTAAAAGCTATTTGTTTCATGTACAGTAGACTCCCCTCATAACACAGTACATACGTTCCGTGCTATAGGAGTCCTTGTTGTACGGCGCCTGAGCTATACCCCACCTGGAGTGTGAACTGCGCGGTATAATCGCTGCAAAAACTTATTTGCACTCCTTAGAAACACAATGATGTATTATATTCAAAAGTTATATTGACTGGAGCTAAAGTGTCATAAAATTAGAGCATCTGCTGTTTAATGTGCTATACGAAATGATTCACGATTTTTACGCAGTGTTCTATGAATCGGTCTTGTATGAAAACGTGTTATGGGGGGGTGTCTACTGTATTTAGTGGTTCTCTGATAATCTAAGTTGTAGTAAATAAGGGTTTGGTGTCAAATAATTATTGTATTTATAGTAATTTATATTGTGCTAATTTGAGGTGTGTTCTTTTCTGTAACAAATGCGTTTTACTCTGGGTTGCCAGATGAATAACAGCAATTTTAGCTAAAATGAGATGCAGCTAAAATTAGCTAGCCATTTCTACAGTTAAAAAAAACGATTTGGATACTACACATCATTTAAAAAAAGACTGAATGCATAAAATTATACCTGGAATATTTTTAAGTTCGGATACTTTTACAATTGCATTTATTCAAGCTTGGTTCTCTAGATTAAGAACCTTTTTAGATGAAATTTTTAATCTTCTCACAACAAGTGATCACTTGACTAGTACTGCAGTGCCACGCAAGAACTAGAATAATTAAAATTATTTTCAACGAGTTATTTGTAGATCCACAAATCGACAAATAAAGTTAAAGCTGAAGGATTATTCACGAACATGCCAGCATACATGTATGTTATTCAAGGTTTTGAGCACATTGCTTAAGCAAACGATTTACATTGCCTCTATAAAATTTGCGATATTAACCAAAATTTAAGAGGCAAAAATTAGTTTAATAACTTTCTGAAACGGATTGAAAGACGGGTACATCTGGCAATCCTAGTCCATTAGAGAAATGAATCTTTTTGTAGTGTCATGTTAACCCTTTGCGGTCGTACCCATTTTGCGTATTGTGTGTACTTGTATCTAAAGTCCTCATAAGAATTATTAAATTTTGTTTATCCTTCATAATCTTGCACGTTATGAGCCCTGCTCCTTTTAACGGAAGTTAATTCTGACCAGTACGACACAAATTTCCAAATGTAACGACCGCAAAGAGTTAAGACTACGAGTGTAATTTATAATTTGTGTATAAATTCATTTTCTCCGCTAGATTTCTTGCATTATTATAGAATTCATGTTTATGCGAGAAACAAAGTTCATCTTTAAATGTGTTTGTCAATTTACTGAAATTAAAGTGTCGATGTATTCTGTGAAAGCCATCAATCACCAAAGAGTATTATGATTTTACTATACTTTTCGTTTAGAAATTTAAGTTTGCCTTATGTTGATAGAAAATCTAAATTTGTCTTCAGACATATCTTAACGTATTACATGTTACTTATTATATCCTGTCCAGTCATTGCAGGAGTAAGAAAATGTGAACCTTAACTCTTACGAAAATAAAATTGCAGCACTCAAAAATCAGGTTCTTTTGGCAATGAAAATGTATAAGCTGGCGAGATAGTTATTTGGATAATATAACTCACGTGTGCATGTTTGGAATTCTGGCAGCGTAATTGGCCCGAAATTTTCAACAAGTATGCTATATCAATGGTAGATTTTATTTAAAATGAAGTATCAGTTTTGAATCCTACTAGTATATATATTTTTTATGAAACTGCAAGGAAATTATGAACATTGTATGAAGAATCTTAAAGAATTAAAAAAATCTAAAATCCAGATAGTATTGTCAAATAGTCGTGGTAGCATAGATGCCCTCGCTGGAAAGGTGTTTTTCGAAAAAATACTATTGTCACGTGTTTAAGGCGTATGCAAATAGGGAACATAATGATTTTCATTAATTTAGGCTAATGTTTACATGGTACTAACAAATCTCTAAATCATAAATGCTTTTATTTCTAACGCATAAATATTGGTATAGCTTAGCATGTAGACAAGCTTTTTAAATATGAAAGAATAGCATTATTTTCATAAAGCTCTAAATTTAATATAAAGGGAATTTTCTGAAAGTTGCAATGAAAATAGCGTTTATTAGTTGGCACAAATTGTAAAAACTTCGCCAATGTCAAACCTTTTACTGGAATAGTTTAATAGAAAATGTGGAAGGGGATAAAAAAAAATTTTATGCCAAGATAATTTTGAAATTTTAAAGTCCTTTTAGAAACCCAAGATCTCAATTTTGAAAAATAACTAATCTAAACAAATTGCATTTCATTTAATTTAGTAATTCCATCAGATACACCGGTTAAAAAGTTAATTTTTAAGTCTATGCATCAATGTCTCGCTAAGTTGCCCCGTTGTGACTTTTAAAGTTTTTCAAAATCTAAAAATTGTTTCGAAAAGAGAAATATTGCCTGAAGTTTAGTAACCTTTTTATTTTCCTTTAGCAATCTTCGCGTTGTTTAAATAAAAACGCTGTCAGCAGGTTAAATCGTTCCCAAAGTTCATAGTTTCCTCCTTGCATGAAAAGGATCTCTATTAACTTACGGCAACACGTTAATCGCGCTTGGAATTTTTTTTATTTAAAAATATGTGAAACATTGAAGCATGGATCCCCTGCATTGGCGCCTATAAAAATATATTTGTGCAGTTGTCCCATGTTTCAATGATTCCTCCGTAACTGTCATTGACTATTTAAATTAATTTTGAAATTTCAAACAAGAATGTAATAAATGATTTAAAAGTTGATTCTTTAATGTAGATGAGTCAAAATTGTTTGAACGTGAAGCAAATGAATTGATCTGTTTTTTTTGCAATAAGAAAGCTACGAACTGCAGGAACAGATTATTCCGCGTTACGACTTTTTAAAATTTATAATGGATAAAAAGAATAAAACATGTTTGCTAATAGATATTGCTTAGCTTATACTCAATTGTCTTAGAGTTCAACTTACAAAACATGGATGCATGGACTTAGAAAATTTGACTTAACAGAGTAATAATTTTTAACGCAAGTATTGTAGCGAAAAAAATTAGGATTTAAATTGAACGTTAGTTGGATTTCAATTTAAAAATTTACCGATGTCAAGAAACAACTGTTTTAGTTTAGTTGTAATTAGTTGTTAGTAGTAAATTTCTACGAATGTTTAGTCGAATATTCGAGGTTATTCTTTAAACTGTTATTTAAATTTTCCTTAATTTTCGATTTTATGATTAAGCTTATTGGAGCATATAATTTAAATTGTTACTAATGCAGAAGTTTCATGTTTAAGTTATAAATGGGCAACATTTTTAGACTTATTGCCATGAAAAGTCAACAGTAACTTGTCGATATTGAAAATTAGAACCATTTTTGCTAAAAGTGAAATTTTAATTGCTGAACAGTCAGATTTAACCGATTCCTTTTCTCTGTATTCTTTCGGAATAGACCGCTTAGGATGTTTTCAAATTTGGTTATGTTTTACAAAACTAATTTCTCACTTTTAAACTGTACTGCCACCGTATTCTAGTTTTTATATTCTTTTTGAAACTGGCATAACAAAAGTCGAGTGCAGAAACAGCTAAAAATATTTTTCGTGTTTAAGTGCTATCTTTTGGAAAGTCATTAAGATCGAATGATCTACGGGAGAAAAATCGTATTGATAGTAATGCCTGTCCCACAGTTATTCCATGATGTAACTGACAATTCAGTGTAATTTTTCATTATTTCATGGATATTGGTTTTGTAATATTTTAAAGTACTGAATATGTTACCTCGGGTGAGGGGGAGCAAGTTGGCAATGAAAGCCCCCCCCCCCACTCCCGCATTATTAATTGTGATTCTGAATGTAAGTTATTCTGCTTGTCAACAGACATATTAATTTTACTTAAATGGTACAAGGAAATTTTGGGAATTACCAAGATGAAGTAGTTCCTCTTTATGTTCAATAGAACAGAGCATCCCTATTTTGGATGCTGTTACATAATGTATATTAAAATTGTGTTTTTAATTCTATATCTACAGTACACTGCGATTTCGTAACTAGTGTTAATAGATTTATGTTAATAACGAAAAATTTGACGGAGTTATGAAAATTCATTGTAACCCATTATGTACAGATTTTTTAAAATAAAAATTGACTTCTAATGAAAGTTCTCTTTATTTGTTCGACACTCATTTTTATATGGGAGGGAAATCTTGGGAACTATATTATCGAAACATTCCATTCAAGTCATTTAACTTGATACAACACTGAATCTCAACAACTGAAATAATGTACCGAAATTTGAAGAAACTGATTATGAACGTGCTGAAAGTTTATTTTCCAGTTTTGTAAATCATGTAAAATTTTTTGACAGAAAGGTCTTTTTTTGTAGAGTTCAATAAAACTTATTTTTGGTATTACACTTGGAAATACAACTGCAACCTATCAAAGTGTTACTGAAGTGATTGTGAAAATTTCAAGCAGAGATTTTTTAAAATCATGCAGATTGTTTCTTCACAGATCAACATTACAAACTGCTGCAATAACCGATAGTGAGGGTGCCGAAGGACAAAATAGTTTCGTGTTGCAATGTTAACTATCGCCAAACTTTGATTCTTAAAATTATTTTATGCTCGCGTCATTCTAGAAAGTGACATTTTTAATGCACACATTTTTATCTATGCAGCTTCATTTGGGGTATGTTGCAGATCTACAATAGTGATAGTTGTTGTCTGGTGGGTCTTGTAATTTACATTGCATTGCGTAAGTTTTTTATACAACCTAAATCTAAATCAATTGAGTTCACAATAATTATTTGATTTTGTTACACTTAGCAGTCTTACGATAATGGTGACAGTTATCGTAGATGTGTTTAATGAATGGCACAATTATCAAAATATCGAATATTTTTTCAGTAAACATACTTTAAATAAATATTTTTGGTATATCGATCTAGAGGACCCTTTTTTTGACTCAGCTGGCTCTGCCCTCTTTTGCCGACAGCTGGCTGTGCCGCACAGCCAGCTGTCGTCAAAGAAGGGTCTCTAGATCTGTGCCACGCGATGAACGCTTCGATCGTCCGCCACCTTGCGGGTCGTTAAGTCGAGGTATGGCAACGGCTGCCCTTTTTTCAGGATTGGGCAATCTATCCAGCTGTTCTCGCATGCTTCCATTTTTCAACAGATGTCAGTCCTGTTAAAAAGAATCGTGACCCTTTTTTTGACGGGAAAGGACGTGCTAAAAAGATCTAGAGGACCCTTTTTGGACGCAGCTTTCTCTGCCCTCTTTTGACGATAGCTGGCTGTGCCGCACAGCCAGCTGTCGTCCAAAAAGGGTCTCTAGATCTGTGGCACGCAAAGATCGTTTGGATCGTCTGCCCTCTTGCGGGTCGTTCAGTCGAGCGATGGCAACGGCTGCCCTTTTTGTCAGCATGGGGCCATCTATCCAGCTGTTCTCGCCTTCTTCCCTATTTCAGCAGATGTCGGTGCTGTTTAAAAAGAATCGTGACCCTTTTTTGTACGGGAAAATGACGTGCTCAAAAGTAAAGGATTCTCGTGGAGCTAAGTGTCACCCGGCACTATTTTTATAGAAATCCAATCTATTCTTCGTGACTGGCAACCGTCAAAACGTCAGAGCTGGGTGCTCCCAGAGCGGGAACACTGCGCCTTAAGGGGTTAATTCTTTCTTCTTACGTGTCTTTGTGTTTTATTTTCAAATAATGTTCGGAGTTATTTTGCAAAAAAAAAAAAGAGAAGAACTTTATCGTCGGGGAAAAAAAAAGAGAAATTTCAATCTATTTTCTCCTTTCCCCCACCCCCACGATCTGAGGATTTTGAAATTAATCAGCGGGAGCACAGCCCATACAGTAAGTCACCTCTTTTATCTCCTGCGAACATCATCATTTTTTGGCCCACAGCCTCCGGGGAAATAAGTCTGAGAGCCCGCTTGTTGTATGTATGTATGTATGTACGTTGCCATCATTGAGAGATCCAGAACAAAAACTTCATATTCCAAAGGAAATATAAAAGTTCGACGGGGAGAAAAAAAAAATGGCGAGATAAACAGGTTCAATAATGAAACGTGGAGTGAAAATAACAGATAGTGTGGGTTGATGAATTACGTTTTAAAAAGACAGAGAAAATTCGGCTTAGGATGATGCCATCGGTTATTGCAGCTCCACTTATAAAGTGGAGTGATGGACATTGCCTTAACCCATTATGAGGCCGTGTGAAGTATGCTCCCCACCCATTGCCTTAATTTTTAAATGTCGTCGGGAAACTGTTTTTCCCACCTGTGATGTGTGTTGTCATCTGCAGGTAACTCCAATATACTGGGTGATTCAAAATAGATGTTAAGGCAATTATTTTTACTTTCCGAACATGTACCATGTAAGGAAAGTATTGTCATCATGAAAAAATTCGACTTAGAGATTTGGGTGTTTTTACACGTTTTGAGGGCTTCTGAATCCATTGATGCTATTTTTACGAGATGTATGTATGTATGTGTGTGTGTGTGTATGTTTGTTTGTGTGTATGTGAGTGAACACGATAGCTCCTGAACGGAGCATTCGATTGAGCTCAAATTGGATATATAGGTCATAAACCACCGTCGCAAGACCGGTATTGATTTGGGTGTGTATAGGACTTATAGTTTTTCGACAGGGCTACGACAAAGATTTCTTTTATGTTATGGCATAATGGCATATGGGGAGACATTCTTGAAAGTGCGCAAGCGTTTAAACGGTGCATTCGATTGAGTTTCCATTTGGTATAAATGTTTGAATGATTCATCGATTAAAATTTATTTAAGTGCTTGGTCATGATCATAATCGTAAGTGTTCGGAAAGTCGAGTGGAGTCACTCCAGATATTTTAAACTGTAAGGGATCGAAATAGACTTCCAATTAGAAAAGTTCGTCCAATGAAGAGTCGCTTTCAGACAGGGCATTTTTTTTTACTGGGGGTTATATGCATATTAAAATACGACATTTAATGTTTATAAGGTCACTCCTGTCCTACCCTTTCTATTGAGAAGAAGGTTGCTCTTTGCCAAAGAAAATGAATTAAACAAATCCCGTGTACTCTACGTGGACTAGTGAGCGGGAAAATTAATTTTGAAAAGGATGACTTGCGCCACTTGACCTACTGTGTTTGCGTCCGTTTTCAGGCGAAAAAAATCTTTAGGGGAGCCACTATGAGTTGATAAAAGTTAAATAAAGATCCCATTGTTGGGAAAAGCAATTACATGAGTTCACATGTGTGAAATTTACAGGTACAGTCGTACCCAAAATGATCGGTACTGCTTTATGAAATGAGCGATCCTGTAGTCTTTTAGGGGGGGTCATCCACTGATTACATCACTTTTCTAGAGAGGGAATTTTGCAAGTGTTAAAAGAGAATGGCAAAATAATGGTGTAGGTTACTAGGGTGTGATAGCTTTCACTAGAAACTGCCAAACATGCTTTACAGGAAAATTCTAAGTAAATTAGGATTTGAGGTTGTCCACTGTGTCTATCGGGTGACTATTAACATAGATGAACGTCAGTTGAAAAGTAATCGCATTTTTCTCACTTTGGAGACATCCCCTTATGGCTTGACAATGCCAAAATTTTCAAATGGATCTATCTCGGAAACTATTCCACGTAGAGACACGGGATTTGTTTTATTCATTTTATTAGGCAAAGAGCAACATTCTTCTAAATATAAATATGGGGAAAAGGCTACGACCATATTAACAAACAAGGTACTTTATTAAACAACAATTACACACGGACAATTAATTACAAACACTTAGATAGACTGAGCGACGGAGACGTCTTCTCTCGTCGGCTGCAGTTAACGTCTCTCTCGATTACACAGTAGGAAAGGAACATGTTATGCTTGCTAGGCGACTGCCGCGCCACACATGATGTAACGGCGTTAGCTAAGGAGTTTGCATTGAACTTCCTACATTCGGCCATCATGACCGCTAAGGCGACCTCGCCTGAAGTTACAGAACAGTTGATTTTTATTTATTTTTTTAAACAAATCAATAGCTTATCACTACAACAACAAAACAATCACTAGCTTATGTATTTAAAAAAAAGGAGCTTAACAATGAGCAGTACCTAGTAATAAAATAAACAATATAGAGAATACAGTTATACATTACCACAGGAAGAATAATATAATGCAAAACTTGAATACTGGAATAATGCTGCAATTAAGAAGTGCTAAAATAAAGAAAAGAAAATGAATTATAATAATTAAATTTTAAAGTCATTCGAAGGGTAAAGGGAAAAAAAGGTTTCTCAATATAGTCTTAAGTCCTTCGGTGAAGAAGAAAAAAATATTGAACACAGTTCAAGTTATGTGTTCGACAGTGCTGGTCCAAGGTTTCATAAACTCTGCGCAGGTGGAGGTTTTGGATGGACCGTCGAAGAAAGCACATTTTTCGACATATGTGTCATTGTTTTTCACTTTTGTGACTTTATATGGTCCAAGGAATTTTCGCTTCAGTTTTAATCCAGGACCAAATTGGGTTCGTTTGATTGCAACTAGATCATGCAACTGGAATTGTGGAGCTTGCCTGCGTCGAAGGTTGTACGTTCGGCGATTTTCTTCTTGAACCTTTGAGATCTGTTGTTTAGCATCTTTACGAAGGTCGTCGCGGTGTTGTTCAAATGCAGCTTTTACCTCGTCGTTGATGAGTTCGAGAATTTTTAAGTCGTGTTCAGATTTCATTTTTGTGCCAAAAAGGAGTTCAAATGGAGTGGTGTTTATACTCCTTTGGAATGTCGTGTTTATGATTTGCTGTAAGGCGGGTACATGGGAATACCATTTTTCTGGATTGTCAATAGACAATTTGGAAAGAACAGCTATAATGGTAGTATTCTGGCGTTCAACTTGGCCATTAGATCTCGGTAGGCCTGCTGTGATGGAGATATGAACGATGTTTTGTTTGGAGCAGTATTCTTCAAAAGCGGTTGAGGTGAAAGCTGGTCCTCTGTCCGATATGATACGCGATGGATTTCCGAAGACCGATCTTTGATTTTCTAACCGATTGATTACTTCTGCGGCGTCCGTTGATTTAGTTGGATAGAGCCATGTAAATTTTGTAAAGGCATCTATTACCACGAAAATATGTTTATAACGCTTGGAAGTGGTTGCAAGAGGTTCTAAATGGTCGACATGGTAGGTATGTAGAGGTGTATCGTCCTTGTCAATCGGGTGTAGCAGTCCGTCTTGCTTTCCGCGTTCACGGTTGTTGAGAATACATGTAACACAATTTTGGATGCACTGTTTAATTTTGTCTTTTAAGTGTGGAATGAAATAGTCCTTGTTTAGGATCTCTTCTGTGCGGACAACAGCGAAATGACCACGTTCATGTGCTGCTTTGATGATGTTGGCTTGCATGCTCTCGGGAACTACCAGGAGGTCTTTGCCATTCACTGTTTTATACAGAAGATCATTTTTCACGATGTAGTTGTCATGAGCTGCGGTTTGAAGAAGCGTTTTTATCGCTGTGATATGTTCATCAGTCTGCTGTGCTTTAAGGAACTGAATGTGAACACTGTTCTGAATGGTCATGCAACAGGGATTACGACTAAGTGCGTCGACATGAGCCATTTTTGAGCCGTTGCGATGTTCTATAGTAAAGTTAAAGTCCTGAAGGTATAAGGCCCATCTAGCGATACGAGTGTTGAGATCTTTTTTATTTAAGGTTTTGACGAAGGCATCACAGTCCGTGATAATTTTGAAGTGAGTACCTAAAACGTAAATCCGAAACTTCTTTAGGGCTTCAACAACGGCAAGGACTTCCAGCTCAAAACTTGTATACTTTCGTTCACTATCAGAGGTCTTTTTGGACATATAAAATACAGGATGAAAAGAGTTATCTTGCATGGATTTTTGCATTAGGACTGCCCCCAAGCCATCTATTGACGCGTCAGAGTGAATTTCCGTGGGAGAATTCTGATTAAAAATACTTAAAACAGGTTGTTGTGAAAGTAAATATTTTAATTTTTCAAATGCGGCTTTTTGTTCAGCCTCGTATTGAAAGGGGGTGTCCTTACGCAAAAGGTCGCTAAGAGGTTTTGCTATGGCAGAATATGAAGGAATAAACTTTCTGAAATATCCGGTGAGACCTAAAAATCGGCGTACATCTTTAATATTTTTCAAATCCGGATAATTTAGGACAGCTTTAGTTTTCGAGGGGGAAGGAGACAGTTTACCGCCTTCTACTACATGGCCTAAAAATTCTATTTTAGTGTGTAAAAACTGGCATTTGCGGAAATTTATGTCTAATCCATAATCACGGGCTACATCAAGGACAATTTTTAAGCGTTCGAGAGCCTCAGACTCACTAGTAGCTGGGATGACAACATCATCCATGTACGGGAGTACAATGCCCTTAGCAATAAGTTCACGAAAAACGGCGTTTATATAACGCATAAAGGTAGATGGACATGTACTAAGGCCAAACGGCATAAATCGGAAGAGATATTGGCCTTTGTGTGTCACAAAACTAGTATAAGGACGGCTTTTTTCGTTTACGGGAACGTGGAAAAATGCATTTCGTAAATCGAGTGTAGAAAATATTGTGGCATTTTGAAGGCTATCTAAAATGTCTTCGATCAACGGAAGGGGAAAGTGATCTTTGACTATTTTGCGATTTAATCGTCTGTAATCTATGCATACTCTAGGTTTTCCGTCTTTTTTTGTTACAACTAACACTTGGCTTGCGTAGGGAGATGAACATGGCTCAATAATTCCATTTTTGACCCATTCGTCAATTTGTGCATCTACTATATCACGCTCAGCAAATGGCAAACGTCGGGGTGCGTGGAAAATTGGCTCGTCGTCAGTGAGCACGATGTCAAGTTCAACGTTAGCAGTTTTCGTTTTATTGGGTGCATAAGCCAACAACAGCTTCTCAACGTCAGCGCGTGTATGACTGGTGACATTCGGGCCGATGTCAAAGATGGGAGAATCGTCAGAAATTGACATAATAGAATTTTGAGGTCCTACAGGATCAGATGCAGTTGGAAGTTTTGAAAATATTACGCCTGCAGGGGAAATGGTTAAATTTGTTTGCTGTATTATGTCACACCCGATTATGAGGTCATAATTTGTGCAAGCATTCGGCACTACAGAAATAGTAACCGGAAAGGTTTGGTCGTCAATAGCAACATCACAGTCAAAAGTACCAATGACGTTTGTTCGCGAAAAACCGAAACCCGTCAATACTTTAGTGTTATTCAATAATGGTGGTGAACCTATTTGTACCCATGCAGAATGTCGAAGCAACGTCAAATTGCTACCTGTGTCCACTAATCCGGGGAATTTATTGTCAAAAATAATAACTTCCTTACACATGTTTACAGAAGGAAATTCACGTACGGTATTAACTTTTGCTGGTGAAGTAGAACTATCGTTTCGAATAGCTCGGACACATTCAGTCGACTTGTGACCAAAAAGATTGCATGCTAGGCACTTCGGGCCTCGAGAGCGGTTAGGACACCATTTAGACTTGTGTCCGACGTCATTGCAGTTAAAACAACGTTGCAGGGTGTTAGCTGTGTCAGAAACATTAAATTTTGAGGGTTTTCGTTGTTGGTTTGGTCGTTCTGTACCGCGGTTTGAGCTGTCAGGTGAGTGACGAAAATTCGACGAATTTGATCTATTAGCTCGCATGTTATTAACAAAAGTTTCGTAAGTTCTTAATTTTGTCTTAAATTCGGAAAATGATGTTGTCCCATAAAGGATAATTTTGTCTGAGCGGGAACCTTCAATACCGTTTATGACGTACTGAATAATAGAACACTCGTCAATAGCGCAATCGCATCTATTTGCCAATTCGCGCATGGAATTAAAATATTGAGTAAATGTTTCGTTAGGGCGCATTTTTCTTTTTTCAAGCTGCCGATGAATTTCTATTGACGTGACTGTGTCTGAAAACTCGTTAATTAACGCAGATTTAAACGTATCGTATGTATTTAGATTTCTTTGCGACGACAGAAATGACTTCGCGGAACCGGTAATCAATCTTTTTGCAAACACTAATTTTTGTTGATCACTTATGCAAGGGAATAATTGGAAATTTTCCTCCAAGTCTATAAAAAAACTTTTAATTGAATACAAATCATCTCCTGAAAACTTTCTACTATTTGCAGATATATCTCTTAAAAGATACCAAAATTGATTAGTCATATCTGAAACTGCGCTGGGGCCTAGAATGGGGAACTGTGCATTACTCGATTGGGTAAGGTAAACAGAGCTTGGGTTTTGCATCGCAGGAACACTGTTTATATCAGAGGCACCATTAGGGGAAAATTGACCTACATTCGTGCTACTCGCTTCTGCCGATGTGTTAATAAGTGGATGGTCATGTTCTAAATCAGAGAGATAACTGGTGTCGAGAGAATTTTGAAAGTCTTGCAAATTTGTTAGGGCATTAAAAATGCTCTTGCAAATATCTTTTTCGTTTGCATTTGATTCCAAATGTAATAAATTTGCCACTGAGATAAACTCATTTAAGGAGAAATCTTTTAATATCTGTTCTTTATGTTTTTCTAGATCTAATTCGATTGGGAAGGAAGAGAAATTACGTATTTTGGTACGGGAAGAACGATCAAATTCTTTAAAACCAAGTATGGTGCTTAATGCTTTAACAGTTTGAGTTTTGCCAAATTTCAATGAGTTTGCTATTAAATGTATGTCTCCTAGTTTTAACGACATTTTGAAAAAGAATACAGTTTCTGAATGTAAACAAAAACAAGAGAAATTCTGCACAATTGTTTAAAAGGATAATAACGATCTAAATTAAAAGAAAAATCTAGCCTACTTGAAATGGGGAGCAGTCCAGCAGTTAATCCACACTTCAAACCATGTATTTAAATTCGTCAAATTGCGTCAAATCTGAAGCTTATCGTCTATTAGGGAATACACTGGCTTGTTGATGTCTAGAGGAATTCTCTGGAGTGTGAGAGGACGGTCGAGCCCCCAAAATATGGGGAAAAGGCTACGACCATATTAACAAACAAGGTACTTTATTAAACAACAATTACACACGGACAATTAATTACAAACACTTAGATAGACTGAGCGACGGAGACGTCTTCTCTCGTCGGCTGCAGTTAACGTCTCTCTCGATTACACAGTAGGAAAGGAACATGTTATGCTTGCTAGGCGACTGCCGCGCCACACATGATGTAACGGCGTTAGCTAAGGAGTTTGCATTGAACTTCCTACATAAAGGGTCCCGGTATATCAAATTACACTAATTATAAAGTAGTATGTCCATTTTTGTGGGCCTCTCCAGGGCCCCCTTGTGCTGTGGACCGTCGGCAATTGCCGACCGTCCGACCAGGCCAGTCCGGGCCTGATCAAAGGAATGCAAACTGTAATAATAGATCCGAAGCTGGCATTTGGTTCTTCGTGCTTGAGCTGTTATACACGTTAATTCCACAGTTTGAATTATTCCATTGGGTGATTGTTTCATTCTACATACTGCAGTGAAAAAGTTCGATAATTGGAACTTGTTTCATTCGAAAGTCTAGATAATTCGAAACTTTTTTGCTCGGTGCCTAGATATCTATTTTATTTATGTCGTCTCTTTGAGAGCATACGTGCAATTCGAATTTTTGGATATTTCGAACTTTATCTCTGGACACTTCCACTTCGAATGATCGAAGTTTAACTCAGGATGTTTTTTGCAAATAACGGATAAAACTTTATAGGGGATCGTGCTCACCCAATTGAAAAATATCGGGATAAAAGTTGCAAAAATATTAATGAAAGTGTGGATTTACTGATTTTTTAAAGTAGCGCAGTTTGTTTTCGGTATACTTTTATATGATTATGAAAATTTTCACGCCGATCCGACAAACAGTTAGAATTTTATTACTGTTTTAGAACATTAACTTTTCGATCATTTTGGGACCATGAGCGATTGGATCAGACACTCGAAATGGCAGGCGGCTAAAGTGTGAAGGTCACCGGGTCCGGGCCCCATCGCTCGGCTGTCGATCTAACGGTGTGGAGTTTTGGGCGGCTCTCTCCAGATGTCACGTGCGAGTTAGCACCTCTCGGGAAGTCCTCCGGCCAAGGCAAACCCCATTCTAGAGGTAGATCGCCCATGAACAGCGTTGCTATAACGACACAAACATAAATATAATCCAATCGTTTTGGACTCAAGGAGGTAAAAGTTTTGTTTTAGAGGGGTTTTACCGGAATTGGGATAGAGTCAGTCAGTATGTGAGTTCGGGATCAGCGTAATTTTCTGTTAGGATTTTTTTCTTCCACCCTTGTGATGAACAAAAATAATATATTCATTGAATAATACTTACTCAAAAATAAACAAATTTCTCCTAATTAGTGAAATGTAGAACAGCAATTTTAAACACTTTTTTTTTGTGTGTGTCTCAAATAGAAATTTGTTGTTTCGCCTTAAATTAGCTTCATCTCACATAATTTTTTTAGACCTTCTAAAAATGTAAGCCACTCGATCATGCACTGTGAAGAGTAATCTCTGCGCATAAAAACTAATCAATAAGGATCCATAATACTTGAAGAACAATGGAAATCTCGTGAAGAATCTTTTATTCATGTTTCGGGTGATTTTGAATTAACTTTTACAGTTTTTTTAATAAAAAAAAACCTGGTTTCAAATTACAAATGCGCTCTTTCTCATTAAAGATTATGTGTGCTTAACCATGCGACTTATGTATTATTTATTAATTAATTGCTAAATTTATAGCGTGAAGATTTCTTTTTGTTTCCAGGATATTAAAATGAGACCCTTTTTTTTCTGGGGCTTAAATTAAAACCGGAATAATTCCTGTGCTACGCAGTTAAGCTTATTTCATTTTTTAAAGACTATAATTTATTTTTTATTTTGAAGGGTTTTGCCGTTTAAAAAAAGGTAGGGAGAGAAACCATTATAGATGCATAATTCTCTGACAAACACTTACGTTAAATAATATACATCAATGGCGAGTTGTTCAACATAATTTAATTATAAGTACAGATTAATTTGTGTTTTATAAGTATTCAGCAGAAAAACGGATGATAATTTCCTTCTACAGTATGAATATCTTCTGAATTTCTGTTAGGAGTACTTCAACAAATTAAGAATTTAAAATAGGAGAAATTCGCTCCTTTTTTTCAAGCTTCTCGGAGCATTATACGAAGTTTATACAAATACATTCCTTCTGTTTTCATTAAGAAGCGGAACGTTGTAAAACATCGCAGAACAGTGGAACCTTTAAAAAAAAAAAGATTTTAAGCGAGCCTTTTATGCAAAAAGTTAGTACGGGGGCAATTTTAGTCATTACATGAAATGAAGTTTTATGTAAACAACTTATTTAATTCGCTTAAATTTAGCGATGCATTTTTAATAAGTAGTTTAGCAAAATTTAAAAATAAAATAATCAAAAGAGATGTGCTGAAGGAGAGGGGGGCAACATTTTTCGTCATCTTAACTCTTTCAGACCTGTATAAATAATGTATCTCGTTTGTGTGTAAAATTTTATAATAGAGATTAAATTTTTAATAAAATAAACAGATAAGTAAAGTATTCTGATTATCCATGTTTCGTAAAATGTACGCAACTATTTTAAACTTTCAGTTATTGGCACAGATCCGAAGCTGGCGTTTAGTTTTTCTTCCTTGAGCTGTTATATCTGCAGTGAATTCCACAGTTTGAAATATGCCAATATTGACGATTATGTTTCATTCTACATAATATCTTACAGGACGATTTTCGTAAGGGATAGACAGAACTTCGAGTGGTGATCGTACACACCTCATTGCAAAACAACGGGATAAAAATTGCACAATATTAGGGAAAGTGTGGATTTTCAGATTTTTAAAGCAGCGCACATTATTTCCTATGTACACTAAATGAAAATTTTCAAGCCCATCCAATCCACAGTTAAGCTTTTATTACGTTTTAAGACCCTTCACTTTTCAAACCTTTTGAAATCAAAGCGGTCCAAGTTTTGTTTCGGAGGGGGTAGAACAGGAATGGGGATAGTCAGTAGATCCGTTATTCAGTGATCCGCTTCACTACATACAGTCAAACCTCGTTAGTCCGTCACTCTCTAGATGACTTAAAAATAACTTACTAAGTGGAGTCGCTTCTTAGGGGAAGTTTATATTCAATACAAAATGAAATTTGCATGATAAGTGTGCCTGTCATTGACTCGCATTATAATCTATATAAGTTATTAGAATAAAAATAAAAATGAATAAAATGGGTGACGCATTAACGAATGGATGTGTAAAGACTGTGCATAGTATTTATCATTAAACTGTGTGTACAGTCTGTTGCTCTATTCAATCTGCCCTCGCGTCCGGAAGTAAAAACGAAGAGTAGTCCTGGATGAATTCCTGAAATGTGTTCATAAGGCAACTCTCTTTGTAAGTAAAAATGCTGAGAGACGTGCTCCACAAAAAATGGTAGACAACCTTGAACTAAGAAATGGGATCGTATATAGCACTCTTAAAAGAAAATTTTTGAGTGGTTGAAGAAATAGCGGTGGAGTACAATATGTGTAAAGGCGTATCAAAAAGGTTGGGATTTCTGAAAGAGGATCTAATATACGGCGTGGCGTGTTGTCCAGCTGACTTAGTAACGAAGTTTGACTGGATTGAGATTTTATTTACCCAAGATTGGGAGTAAAAAAAAAAAACTCTCCGTATTGGACACTTACTCATATTTTTTAATGAGTAAAAAATCCTGATGAGTGAAATGTAGAGCAACAATTTTAGATTCTTTTTTTTTTCCCTTTCTTTTTTTCCCCTTGTTTCTTATATCGTATTTTCTTTGGGGGGGGGGGGGAAGAGTCAAATAGATTTTTTTTTTTGGATGTTTATCATTAAATTAGATTCATATCATATCCCTTTTTTTAGACTTTCTAAAAATGTAAGCCTCTTGATTGTGCACTGTGAAGAGTAATCAGTGCGCATAAAAACTAATTAATAAGGATCCACAATACTTGAAAAACAAAAGGAAAATCTCTCGAAGAATCTTTTAGTCATGTTTCGGGTGATTTTTGAATTAACTTTAACAGTCTTTTTTTTTATTTTTACATAAATAAAAAAGCCTAGTTTCAAATTACAAATGCGCTGGTTCGCATTCAAGATTATGTATGCTTAACCATGCGACTTATGTATTATTTATTAATTAATGACTAAATTTATAGCGTGAAGATTTCTTTCTGTTTCCAGGATATTAAAATGAGACTCCTTTCTTTCCGGGGCTTAAATTAAAACCGGAATAATTCCGGCGCTACGCATTTAAGCTTATTTTATTTTTTAAAGACTATTTATTTTTTATTTTGAAGGGTTTTGATTTTTTTAAAGAGGAAGAAAGGGAAACCATTGTAGAGGCACAATTCTCTAACAACACTAACATTAAGTAATATACATGAATGGCGAGTTCTTGTCAATAATTTAATTAGAAACAAAAATTAGTTTGTGTTTCATACAAGTTTTTGGTGAAAAAAATTCAAGAAAATTTCGTTCTGCGGTAACTATCATCTGAATTTTTATTACGAGCACTTAAAAATTAAATTAAGAATTTGAAATAGCGGAAATACGCTTCCTTTTTTAAGCTTCTCGGAGCATTATACGAAATTTATAAGAATACTACATTCCCTCTGTTTTCATTAAGTAGCGAAACGCTGAAAAGTATCGGAGAACAGTTCAGTCTTTTATAAAAAGAGATTTTAAGTGAGCCATTATGAAAAAAATTAATGCTGAGGTAATTTTAGTCATTACATGAAAGGAAGGTTTATATAAACAACTTATATTTACAGCTTATATTTACATTTATCTATTATACTTCGCTTACATTTACAGATGCATTTCTAATTTTTGCAAAAAAATTAGTTTAGCAAAATAAATAAATAAATAAATAAATAAATAAATAAATAAATAAAAGAAAATAAAAGGAAATGGGAAGGTGAAGGGAAGGGCCCAACATTTTTCGACATCTTAACTCTTTCAGACCTCATTAATAATTTGTCTCGTATAGATGTATGTGTAATTTTTTAATAGAGAACATATTATTAATAAAATAAATAAGTAAAATATACTCATTGACAATGTTTCGTAGAATGCACACAACCATTTTGAACTTAATATCATTAGCATTTATTTTGCTATATTTACGGTGCTTGTTTGAGTCGGTAGTTTTCCGTTCAGTAGCGCAGCAGTGGTGCCCCAGACTAAAATTGTGCCTCCTCCCCCCATAAAAATATAGCTTAAGAGGGCACCTCTGCCCCAGAATTCCTCAGCAAACATATTGTTTTTATTCTTCAGCAGTGAACATTGAGTCGCCTTCTTAAACAAAACTTCTTTCTGCAAAATAAGGTTGTCGGTCAAGTCTGAATAAACATTTTAAGCAATAACAGATAGGTTTTGGAGCCAAAATAAGAATAAATAACACCATTTTAAAGCATGCATGATCACTCGCACTTGACCGGCTTTCCTTGCCCCTCCACCCTCCTCCCTGCAAACGCTCTGTTCCCACCCCAAGGGGCGTGCTGTGCCCCACCCGTTGGGAACTGCTGCCGTAGGGCATACATACTGCGGCCAGTGTTGCCAGACGTAGTATTTTTAATACTACGGTAGTATTTTTTCACTTAAAATAAGGATGTAGTATTTATTGTGGTATTTTATAAAATGTAGTATATTTCCGGTATTTTTTAAATGATGCACGAAAGAAATATTTTTCTTTTAAAAAGGGGAAAAGTTCGTTAGCGGGAGCAGCTATATTTAGCGACTTTTTTTTGGCGTCAATGCGTTTCTTAGCGTTTTTTTTTTTTTTTTTTCAACAAATTTACCATTATAAGACAGTTTCAGATTACGTCACTATTCTATCCTGGTGGAATAATATGGGGTTCGTATTGGTCATTCAAGTTCCTGGTGGACAGACGTCAATCAAAAACGAGCTTTTATTGGTTGCGCTTCGTTCTACGGTTCACTTCAAAAACTAGCTTTTATTGGTTGAGTCTAGTGCCGGTCACTAGAGATGAGACGGGCTCAGCCCGAGCCCGAGCCCGGGCCCGAACCGGGCTCGGGCTCAGTAATTCACAATTGCGTTCGGGCTCGTAAAAAATTTCTATTTTATTGAACATTCCTTGAAACAGATTTTTAAAAAGTGATTCATATGGAAAATAAAAGGACTTATAAAAAAAATATGGAGTGACTCCACTCGGCTTTCCGAACACTTACGATTAAGATCATTAGCAAGTATTTAAATAAATTTTAATCGATGAATCATTCAAACATATATACCAAATTGAAACTCAATCGAATGCACCGTTTAAACGCTTGCGCACTTTCAAGAATTTCTCCCCATATGCCATTATGCCATAATATAAAAGAAATCTTTGTCGTAGCCCTGTAGAAGAACTATAAGTCCTATACACACCAAAATCAATACCGGTCTTAAGATGGTGATTTATAACATATATACCCAATTTGAGCTCAATCGAATGTACCGTTTAGGAGCTATCATGTTCACTCACATACACACAAACACACATACCTACATACATCTCGTAAAAATAGCATAAATGAATTCAGAAGATCTCAAAACGTGTAAATACACCAAAATCTCGAATTCGAATTTTTTCATAATTACAATACTTTCCTTACATGGTACATGTTCGGAAAGTAAAAATAACGGCACGGGTGCCTGGAAGGCGCGTGAAGCTCTTTGGGTATTTCAGAACGGCGGCTTATATTGCTTAGTTAGTCATGAGATCCGACATTATTTCATAAACATAGATATAAAGAATTAGAAAGTGCATTAAGAATTTGCAACTATATTTGTCTTTAATTTGCACAAATTAATTTGCAAAATTTATTGTATTCTATCAAAGAATTACTTATTTGGATTTTATTGAATTTTATTTATCTTTAGCTGAAATTTCGGGCTCGGGCTCCGACTTAAATAATATTGCTCGGGCTCGGATTAAAAGTCTTCGGGCTCGGGCTTCAAAAAATGAGCCCGAACTCATCTCTACCGGTCACGTGGTTGAAACTGCTCTATTCAAAATAAGAAATTAAATGAAAAATACACTTACCTTGAAACTTCAAATCACTAAAAAAGTATACAACATAAGCTTAAAAAAAAAAAAACAAAAATATCCCTTGACTGTGGGTACATACGTTTAAATTCAAAATACGTATTCTCTAAAATGTTAGTTAAAATGCGACAAAAACATCATTAAAAAGGACTTAAACCTTTAAAAAACTAAATCCAAAATTCTCAAATTCCTTCAAATTAAAAAAGAAAAATTTACACACCACTCCCCTTCTCATAAAATTTAAAAATTATCATCCCTTTCCCATTCTTTCATATCCTCAATTTCACTATCTGATGTTTGATTATTGTAATTAGGCATAATTTTTTTGTAAACATTCTAATTAGTCTGTACAACGTGCAACTAGTAAATAGTATTAAAAGTACAACGGTTGCTAATTTGGAGAAAGTAAAGTTGCAAGTATATTACATGCCGCCACTTCTTGAAAGTGATGCAACAAATACTTGAAATAATAAGAATAAATTGTAAGTACACATATTTTAGATATCTCCCTGCGCTTGTCCTTAAATTATGTTATTTACCCTTCGACAACGGAGATAAATCAAGATTTTTAACATAGTATTTTTTGTAGTATTTTAAATTTCTTTTTGTAGTATTGAGTAGTATTTTTTATACATGGCTGTAGTATTTTTCGATTTTAAAATATGGCAACACTGACTGCGGCGCTCCTGCAATTGAGGTGCGGATGCTTCCCTGCATAGTGACTGTCCAAGCAAACAAAGGCGTTTTACAGATAAAATGAACATAGCGTTCGCTGCAATCCGGACGCTTTGTTTAATTTTAACGAAAAAATTCGTCTCATCGTAAATTTGTGCTAAATTAGGCGGCACATCGTCAAAAATATCCATCCTCAGCGGATTTAGCATGACAACTACCAGGTGTAGAAGTATGAAAACAGATTTTTTTTTTTTTTGTAAAAATTACACGTTTGTTGTTTGAATATGATAAAAAATGAATGCTATGCCAGAAAAAGAAGCAGGGTTTTATTTTTTTTTAAGCGAACCAGTTATTGAGCCATTTCATACGCATTAAAGTTACATTTTCATACGCATTAAAGCTTTAAAGCGAGTGCGCTTTAAAGCATTAAAGCTTTAAAGCGCATTAAAGCGAGTCCCAGTGATGCGAATAGAGGATATTCGGACGGAACCAAGACTGCAGAATAAGCCGCATGCGTCAGTATTTCCCGAATGAACGCCTCGATCGTTTCCCTGACCCGCTTTGCTGCATGTGTGAAGGGGCAGTATCAGGGAGCAAAGAGGCTTTGCGTTGCCATTTTCCATATTCCGGTCGTTTCTCACGTAATGCCCGATTTAAAATCGATCCTTTGCCGTTGGTATCGATCACGGTGTTAACGGTTTCATCAGGTTTTGGCAGCTCATAATAGATTTTCGGTGGTCTTCCACGATGTTCGTTTCTCACGTCAAAGTCGCCCTTTTTAAAAATTTTTGAAGCACTCGAAAACACCGTGTTTGACCAAGTGCATGATAACCGTAAGCTTCGACCAGCATTCGAGGCGATTCTGCAGCCGTTTTCTTCAGACGGTAACAGAATACGAATGCTGTCTGCAAATCGTAGTTCGTAGGCACCCAATTCGACATGTTTAAGGTTATACAAAAATATAACCGGAGTATGGAACTTGAGTTGCTGCGTGTTGAAAATCTTCATCAACTGTTAGAGAGACATAATGGTGCAGTAAAAGCGGTCACTCAACGGATGGCTAGCGCTATCTGTAGGGAAATTCCGGTTTCCTATTTCCACACATGGTACACCTCTTCAACAGAAATTCTTTAGGCAATGGCTTAAAAACGTGGTTTTTCCCCCCAAGGTTGAAAAATGAAGCGAAATATCGTTGAAACGAACGAAAATATCGTTGGAACACGATCCAATCAATATGGGGTCGCACCTACAGGGCCCCCTTCCGTATAAAAGAAGAATGATCGAAATTTGTAAAATCTATTCCTGAACATACATTAAAAAAATAAGAAAGATTATGACTGCCGGATAACCTCCTTCAAAGAAAATCTGACCTGCGGAAAGAGTTTTATAATCGGTGAGTTTGGCATTCGTTATCATCTTTGTCGTAACTTAAGACTCTTGATGAACTCGAGTTTGTCTCCCAAGGGAAGCAACGATCTCGGGTTTCTAATACCACGTGATCTGAAGAGAGGATCCATGGAGGTAAGCCGGACGTTGTCCGTGCCCATTCATCCTTCAGGGACATGACAGGGCGTAAGCTAAAGGAAGGCTCCTCCGTGTCACGTGACGCTGCGACTAAGACAGATGAACTCGCTGCCGGATGATATTAATAATGTCTGTTTGTGCTCCCGTCTTGTCAGGCGCAACCGGGACCTACAAACATCTCCGGCCGAGGAGGAAAAATTCCTGAAGATGAATGGTGCACCAATCGGGTGATTCTCTAAGGCCAGTAAGGATTGAGTATCAGTTTTTTTTAACCCTTTGAAATCTGTTTCATTGATTTCCTGTCGAAGGAGAATTGAACCTGTGACTAAGAAAATAATAATAATAATTCTGATTATAAACGACTTCCAAAATTTATCTTGGACAAGTCTTATTAAAGACATGTCTGAAACGGGAATCTAAATTAATCGAACATAATGAAGATAAGTTCGCATCACTCTTTACCACTTTAATATCTAGAAATGTTAATACATATCCAGTTCATGACACTTATTTACATAACTTTTTTACACTCAATAAAATAAGTGATTTAAATAAATGAATCTCTTTGTCAGTCAAGAAATTTTTTAGATGTTATACGTCCTTGTATTAAATCCGTAAAGATTATAGAATTTGAGAGAAGCAACTATTGCTGTGGCTGTGTCATGGTGGGTGCCCTGCTGCTATAAACGATGTCCAAAATTTATGTTATTTAAAAACATCTGTGAAAGGAGATGCTAAATGAATCGGAAACTGTGAAGATAAGTTCGCTTCACTCTTTGCCATATTAATATCTAGATAAGTTAATAAATGTTCAGTTCTTGAGGCTCATTTACATAGTTTTCTTAAACTAAACAAAATAAATGACTTAAATAAATCAACTCCTTGTCATTCAAGAAATTTTTAGATGTTTTTGGAATTTGAGAGGAACGAATTACCTGCCCTTTTAATGTTGAACAGTTTGATATCAAAATGAGACACCTGTAACTGGAAAACAATTAAAGTTGTCAGTCATACCTGACAAAATTCCTCATCTGGAGGATCGCCTAAATTTCTAATGAGAATGAACGCGAATTTTAAAAGATGTAATACTGATAAGTGAATTCGTTGCCATAAACATTTTGCAAAAACGCTTTGTATTAAACCTGATGGAAGGTACACGGTTGAGATATCGAAGTCAGGTATAAAGGAAATTAAATTAGGTGATTTTAAGTTATTAGCTACAAACGGAAAATATCAACTTTTTATTATGAAAGGCTGAAATTTTGTTTATCACCTATTTATTGTATCGGGCCTATTTTCGTAAGTGAGAGGGATTTTTTTTGTTGTTGTTGTGCGGAGGCCTATAAAAAATATAAATTTCACATGTATTTAGATTTAATCCACGATTTTTTTACGTCTCTTTTTCCTGATCAATACTTAAGATTAAAAACGCGACTCGAAGAAAAGATCAACTTTTTATAATGCAAGGCTGAAATTTTATTGATCATCTAGTTATTGTATTATCGGGCACTTTTAGTAATTGAGAAGGCTTGTGTATAGTAACTTAAAACGAATGACTGTATATAAGTGTTAACGTAACTGTGAAACATAAATAAAATAATATCTAATGATTGTAATTAAAAACAAAAAAAGGCTAAAAAGTTATTTTTTATTACTTGGGGTAGGATGGACCATGGTACAATGTATCCCAATTCGACTGGACCAACCTAACCCATATTCTAGAATTTTAAAAATATAGTCATTGTTTAGTTTTTATGATACAGAAAAAAAAATAACTGAAAATAATTATTAAATCCATTAATTTACGTTATAACAGATATTCAGTCTAGTGCTCCAATTTTCATTGAACAAATGTTAGGGAATAAAGTAGCAGACTTCTGAAAATGACTCAGCAGTGCTAAAATACTATTCACTGAAATAAAAATGGCTCCTTATCACTTGGAACATGTGGTTTCTTTATAGGATTTGTGCAACGAGTAGGGGCATTTGCTGATCATAAAATGAAATTAAATAGTATTTCAAAAATAACTGAGCCTGGTCGACTGTGCCCCTAGGTCCAACGAGCCCCAACTCCCCTTATATGTACAGGGTGTACCAAAAAGGTGGTAAAACATTTTCATTCTTTATCTGTTAGAGATAAGTGGGCCATGTAAATTGAAAAAAAATGTTCCAATAAAGTTCTGAAATAACTCCGTTCTGAAAAAAATCCCTCTCGTTCATTTATAGAAAGTGGCAACTTTTTAAATGTGTATACGACCCCCTTGTACAAAAACATTCCCAGTGAGTAAAATGTGCCCCATGTACTCATGAGGAGATATGCCCACTTTCAACCTTTCATAATACAGCGTCGCAGACACAGCTTTAACCGAAGATAATGGGGGGAATTGCACATGATTTTGAATCTAAATGTTTGTTGCTAGAGTGGGGGAAAAAAAGGATTTTCTTGCGCCATTTCTGTTCGACCCCTGACATGTGATCCTTCGACGTGATTTTCGGAACAGGTCAATTCCGCCGAGAATTTTCCTCTGTGATTCCACCCGTAGGACAATTCCGCCGCGCCATTTTGTCCTGAACTGACCCTCACAGGACAATTCCCCCTCGCCATTTTCTTGTGACAAGAAATGGAGTTTGAATAGCGCATTCATATTTGGCGATTCATCCAGCAAGTGTTGGCGACGACGGAATACCAATATGCCCACAGGTGTATATGCTCGCAAAATCAGGGGAGTAAAAAAAAAAGTTGGTTTCTTCAAATGAGCCCATAGGGTTACAGCGGGGTTGCTTTAGGGTTACTACAGTGGGGTTACTTTACTTTAGGGTTACTGCGGGGTTGATACTAGGGTTACTTTTCCCTGGGTTACAGTGATTTTGCAGTTAAAATCTGCCGCTGTAGGAAAAGTTGAGGAATATTCAAGATTTAGATCCTTTTCCTCATAGCTTTCAAAATATCCTATTTGTAGTCAAAGAGCAAATGAACGTCGCCAACTCCTCGTCGCCAAAAGAAACTCTGTCTGTAACCCGCTTCGGCGGAACTGTCCTCTCAAGGAAAAACACCCGAAAAAGAATAGGCGGAATTTTCCTATGAGAGGAAATGAGAGGAAAAGTTTTCGTCGGAATACTGCGGCGGATTTAGTTAGTGACCGTGATTTTTATTCCCCTTCGAGGTTCGTCGAAAAGGGGTTTAAGTCAGCATTCTACTTACCTTTATTTCTCACACTTTTTAAGATATCATTCTCTAATTTTGTGTGTCTTGGGTGTATGACACATATTTTACTCATTGGGAATTGTTTCGTCTGGGGTCTTATACACATTTAAAAATTGTCACTTTTTAAAAATGAACGAGGGAAAATTGTTCTTGACGTAATCTTTTTTTCCGACCTCATTCTGAACAGTTTTTTTTACAATTGACACCGCCCACTTATCTCTAGTACATTAAGAATTAAAGCCCGTTTTCACCTTTTTGGGACACCCCGTACGTACAGATACATATATCTATCTATATTGGAGTTAAACGTTGGCGAAACACCGCAACCAGACGTTCGTGACCATGAGCTCTGGGGTGCGGAAGTACATGCCTGCGCCAGGTGATCAGCCTGACGCGAAGCCTCCCAGTATTTAACTCCCGAGCAAGCTTGGAAATGTTTAACCCTTTAAGGCGCAGTGATCCCGCTCTGGGAACACCAAACTGTGACGTTTTGACTGTTGCCAGTCATGAAGAATAGATTAGATTTCTATAAAAATAGTTGCGGGTGACCTAGCTCCACTAGAATCTTTCACTTTTTAGCAAGTCATTTCCCGTAAAAAAATGGTCACGATTCTTTTTGACAGCACTGACATCTGCCGAAAAATGGAAGAATGCGAGACCAACTGGATAGATTGCCCAATGCTGAAAAAAGGGCAGCCGTTGCCTTTGCTCGACTTAACTACCTGCAAGATGCGATGAACAAGACTACGCGATGAACGTTTCGATCGTCCGCCATCTTGCTGGTAGTTAAGTCGAGCAATGGCAACGGCTGCCCTTTTTTCAGCATTGGGAAAGGGTTGCGCCTCAAAGGGTTAAAGAATAATCCAATTACGCATGTGCTACTAAAAATATCGGGCTGTCTCTGTATGAGATTGTTTCAGAGATTCTATGAAACTTATAAAATGGCGCCTATAGATACTGTCTATAGTTATAGACAGAATTGAAAGTAATCCTAAGCATGATTTTCTGAAGTCTTCTTAACCAGCAACCCCTCGTCGAGTGAATGGAAACTGAGAGGGCAGAAGGCTGAAGTGTGAATGCATTGGACTATTTTCGCGGTCGACGATCTAACTGTGGGGAGTTTTGAATGGCTTTCTCCAGATGTAACTTGAATACGCGTTAGAACCTTCCCGTGTAGGTAGCCCTCTGGTAGCCTTCCCATAACGCAACGGTATTTTAACTCGCTCAGTTTCTTCTTCTTTGATAAGTACCGCACTGGATAGTATTTCGTTATGAACAGAAAAATCGAGGAGAATTCAGAGTAACACGCGTTTATTTCTGTCCAAATACGAATTGAAAAAAATTGAGTTATAATAATTTGGAATTGTATCGATCCAAAGTCCATCACTATGTATATCGAACAGTTTTTGAGGCATCATTTGTCCTTTTTCTTGGAGAGCTTTTTCACGATCTGTTTCGAGTTGGCTTTCAGATTTTGGTAACTGGACGAAAAACCTTTTTTAATCTTGCACATGGGGCCATGGGCTTTTCCTTTCCATCCTTCGTTTACAAGATCCTTCCGTTTATCTTTCGTTCTGAAAAATAAGTAAGTCCATTTTACTGCGAATTTCATGATTTAAAAAAAAGAAATGAAATTTTTTTGAAGAACACTCATAGGGATGGACGCGAGAAGAACAATAAGCGTCTCGCGTCTCGCAAAATAGCCTAAAAGCTTTGTCTCCTCTCGCAAAAATCCCTATATCGTAATGTTAAAAATGTGTGTCTCGTCCCGCAAAAAAAAAGCTTCAAATCTCTGTCTCGTCTCCCAAAAAAGTCGTCTCGCGTCCATCCCTAAACACGCACTCCAAAAAAGAGTGCATACTTTTTTTTTATTTTAGTGAAAATGATGATAAAGAGTTTCCAAAAGTGGATATATTTCTCTTGTTTGAAATTGAGTTTACAATTTGAGTTGTTCAGCGTTTCAGGGCAATGAACGGCAGGTACGTTACTCCCGCGGAGGAAGACGTTCCATGCAATGACGTAAGATGACGTATCATTGGGTCCGTTGTACTCCGCCCGCTAAAAATGAATGAATATAACAAACGCATTTCCCCTATAAATTGAACCTAGACATAATGTTAATTTACGCGATGTAGTGCGCTTTAGTCCGTACTACGCCCCACAAATCTACTAATACTACTTTGAACCCTTAACGTCAACGATGGGCTATTCGGGTCACTTTGAACGTGTCATCCTAATTTTGATCATTTCTGATTAAACGTAGGCAAAATCATTTTCGATCTCCGTTACTTACCTGAATCTGAACTCAATAGATAATTTTAACATCTTTTGGAAGAAAGGATCGTTGGGTTTTTATGCGTGATACTTTCCTATACCATACTCAATATCCTGGTACTAAGGTAGCCAGGGACGTAGCAAGGGGAGGTGAATATCACGATGCATCATACCCCCGAAATTTTTGGATGACGTGTCACAAGATTTACACCGTGCAGAGATTCCGTCTATTCATACACATAAGTTCATATACGCACCCCCTCCCGTCCCAAAATTTTTCCTGGCTACGCTATTGAAGGTACCCATTGTTGTGCTCGTGTATAAATAAATTGTATAATTGATTATTATAATAAATATAACCAAACATCATAATTTTTCTTTTAATAACTTCTTATGATTATTCATTATTCGAGTCCCGCAGTAAGTATTTAGTGGATTATAAAATCTTTAACAGGGAATGGAAGAAATGGGAAATGCATATATATATATATTGGGCTGTTGGGAAAGTAATGTCGTTTTTCCGTATTTTCAATATTTTGCCAAGACATCGTTAACAGGGAATGGAAGAAATGGGAAATGTATATATATATTGGGTTGTTGGGAAAGTAATGTCGTTTTTCCGTATGTCAATATTTTGCCAAGACATCGTTGACAGGGAATGGAAGAAATGGAAAATGCATATATATATTGGGTTGTTGGGAAAGTAATGTCGTTTTTCCGTATGTCAATATTTTGCCAAGACATCGTTAACAGGGAATGGAAGAAATGGGAAATGTATATATATATATTGGGTTGTTGGGAAAGTAATGTCGTTTTCCCGTATGTCAATATTTTGCCAAGACATCGTTAACAGGGAATGGAAGAAATGGGAAATGTATATATATATTGGGTTGTTGGGAAAGTAATGTCGTTTTTCCGTATGTCAATATTTTGCCAAGACAAAACTATTCAAGATAATAATACGAAATTCGGCAGGTATGTGAGTTTATTAGAGTAGGCGCTAGATTGGAAAGCCTTTTCCAAAATTCGCAATTTACGGGGGATAGGGGGCCAAAAAATTCTTTTCAAATATCTTGCGTGATCTCAAAGAAGGAGAGAGATATCCATAAAATTCTTGCTGTAAAATACAGCCCTCGCGAATGGCTAAAAATCGATTTCAGAACATTTCGAATAGGATTCTTCATTGGAGGATTGACGTGAAAAAAAGCGGGAGGGTGTCCATTTAACACAAAAAGCATTATTTATAAAATTGTCCCTTTAAAATTTAACAAATGCGGGTCCTATGCTTAGGCACAGCTTGCTTGTAAATCCATACTTGCTGAAAATTTATTTGTTTGAGTTCTATGTAAGAAAACGACAGCCATTTCCTAACAGCCCAATATATATATATATATATATATATATATATATATATATATATATATATATATATATATATATATATATATATATATATATAGATAGATAGATAGATAGATAGATAGTTCCCCGATACCGCAGTCATGCGGGAGCGTTTGTTCATTTGCGTTAGGGTTCGCAATAATATCTACCTTCGTTTCTTTCCTCGCGAAATGGTCAATTTAAATACTTAAATCCTCCATGGTTCAGCAGAAGAAAATGTTTTTGATCTCTAGGAAAATATTGAATTTTGTAATCTCGGAAAGCTATTACAATCGCAGAAATTGCTAATAGGATGCAACTTATGTAGCTGAGTTTATCAATCTCGCCCAATTTTTAATGTATTACATGGCACGTTTCTGACTCGCGTAAAAGAAAAGCACAGTTATAAGCGCAGTTCATCGGTGTTATATTTCTAACGGAGCGAAATTCGAACTTGCATGCAATGTCACTGAAGAAATAAACCTCTTTACCTCAGACCGTTATCGAGGAACATAATCCATAAAACGTTTGAGTACAGTAAACGACTTTAAAAAAAGTGTGTATTTATTTTACTTTTTTTTTAAGAACACTGGCAATCTACTGGAGCATTGGTGACATTTTTTATCCATTTTAATGTACAGTGCAGAATCTGCCACGCCACAAAAAATATACATTTTCGTTGTTTGAAATTCACATTACAAAAACAGCATTTCATGGCCAGATGAAGCATTATTTTTTTTTAAGTGCGCAATTGCAGTTTTGTTTATGCGTATGTCAACTCACAAAATAATGATCAATAAATAAATGAAGTTAATTAAAGAAGTCAAAACATTCCGTTTTAATCAATTAAAAATGAATGACTCCTGAAAATAAGAGAAAGTCCTTTATGAGGCAAAAGCAGCAGATTATGTAAAGGGGTGTATTGAATTATTCGAGTATCATCTCAAAATTGATACTTATCCAGGTAGGTCATTTTCAACAAGTACTGTTTCAACACTGACCTGATTCATGATTAGAAATGCAATCTTTTGGCGCATTGCAGTAGGTTCGAAAAATTTTGCGGACGTTTTAGGTAGGGATGGACGCTAGACGAAAAATAGGCGTCTCGCAAAACAGTCTAAAATCTTTGTCTAGCCTCACAAAATCCCTATATCGAAATGTTAAAAATGTTTCTGTAGTCTCGCAAAAAAATCTTTAAATCTCTGTCTCGTCTCGCAAAAAATCGTCTCGCATCCATTCCTATTTTTAGGAGCAAGAGCACTGGTAACGCTATCCAATAAATACACTTAATAGTTATGAGTTACCATGCTGGCCGTAAAAGTCGTCCGTGTCCAATATTTTATGTCTATTATTGTAATCTAATTCAGAGAGACGGAAAAAGGACTTACTTTCCGTTTGAACGTCGTCTGTCTGGAATCTCTTCCGCAAGATCGGGGACCTGAAAAAACAGGCCATCAGCAAACCTTTCACGTTTTAGTGGACGAACAGGTCGTTTCCTTCTACGGGTTAGTTTTCTTTTTTTCTTCTCGTTAATCAATTCTGAAAATTGCGGCTTCTCATTTAAATCACTATTTTCGACGACACTTAGATTAGGTTGGAAGCTATGTATCTTAACTTGTGGGTGAAAGGAAACTCTTCTCTGTTCTTTCTTTTCCAGCACGGTTGCGCACTCCTTTTGTAGGAGACGCTGTACTTTGCGTTCCAAGTCGACAAAAGCTCTTTTAATGTAACTTTCTCTGTCGGAAACTTCGTCCGTTAGACTGTTGTACATCGCCAAAAAACTGCTTTCTTGCTCCTCCCCTTTTTCCTGGCGTTGTGGAGAGGTATCAAAAGCGCTTCTAATGTACTCTTCTCTGTCGGAAGCTTCACTGATTTGACAATCGTACCACTGCAGAACATTATCTTTTCGTTGCTCACATTTTTCTTTGCGTTGGGAGGTATCAATATCATTTTGAACGTAATTCTCTCCCTCAGAAACACCTTTGATTGGACAGCTGTACAGCGGCATAAATACGCTTTCGTGTGTCTCATTTTTAACAGGATGTTCTGTATCATATGCAGTAATGAACGGCAGGGATTCGTGCTGATTTATTTTCTTTCTACTGGTTTTCTTTTTAAAAGGAGGAGTAATGTTTCTACCATGAATACCACCAGTGCAATCTTCCTTGATATCCGGTTTGCGATTAAATTGCTTAGGTCTTGTACCCCCTGAATGGTTAATCTTTGTGGCTTGCTGTGTTGAATGAGATTTCAAGCTTTCCTTGCCTTCTTCCATTGCAAAAATAATATTCTCCCCTGGAGGACCTATTTCGGAAAACACTTCGGAATGAATCTCGCTAATTGATTTATATTTTCTCATATCATTTTCTTTATGTTGACTACTATTCTTTTCGGAAGCATATCCGATATCGCTTTGGATGTCCTCGTTTAAACTTGCGTTTGAAATCTTCATGGCTTCACAAGGGCAACACTCTTGAAGGTTATCAGGTTTTTGTCTTACTTGATCCACTGAGGCAGTTTGAAGATATTCGTGATTCTTTGAAGATTTCTCATGATCTTCTTTTATCGAATTCTTATGGTTATCAGCTGATTTCATAGACGGTTCACTATCGGCATCACCATATATTTCACTGTCGTCGAGGGATTGAATGAAGTTGATGTATTTATTTGTAGTTTGTTTTATATTTGTACATGTATTAGAATCTTCTACTGTGTGTACCGCGAAACCATTTTGTCTATCTTTTACTTCCGCGGACGTATCAACAAAAAGAGTTTTCTTGGCACTTTCTCCATTGCTTTCCCTAGAGTATACTAACTCTTTTTCTGTTTCCCCGCGGAAATTTTCATCATTAGCCATTGCCCTAGCAATCTGTACTTCACGGTTTAGCACCGAATCAGACATGTCAATCTGCACAGTTTTATTCTCTTGGGATATATCCAACTGAAAGTCAGGTAGATCATCTAGTGAGTGTATCATCAAATCACATTTTGGTTCTACTTTATCCACTGAGACAGTTTGATGGTATTCGTGTTCCTTTGAAGATCTTTCATTATCTTCTTTTATAGACTTCCTATGGGTAGCAGCCGATTTAATAGACAATTCACTTTCGGCGTCATGATATATTTCACTTTCTGCGTCATCACATATTTCACTTTCTGTGTCATGATATATTTCAATTTCTGCGTCATGATATATTTCGCTTTTGGCTTCATGATATATTTCACTTTCTGTTTCATCACTTTCTGCTTCATGATATATTTCGCTTTCTGCTTCATGATATATTTCACTTTCTGCGTCATTATATATTTCACTTTCGGCTTCATGATATATTTCACAGTCTTCGTCATAATATATTTCACTGTCATCGTGGGATTGAATGAAGTTGATGTATTTATGTGCACTTTGGTTTATATTTGTGCATGCATTAGAATCATCTACTGTGTGTACCGTGAAACCATTTTGCCCATCTTTTTCTTCCACGGAAGTATCTACAAAAGAAGCTTTTATGGCATATTCTCCATTTCTTTCGCTAGAGTATACTAACTCTTTTTCTGCTTCCCCGTCGAAATTTTCATCAATTGCCGTCGCTGTCTGTACTTCACGGTTTACTATCGAACCAGATATGTCAAGCTGCACAGTTTTATTTCCTTGGAAATGATCCAGCTGGACCTCAGGGAAATCATCTAGTTTGTTTACCATCGAATCATTTTCTCTCCGACATCCGTCGATGGAATTATTCACAAAATGATTTGTATTTGCTGCAGTTTTAGCGTGAATGTTGTCCAAATCTCCACCATCTGGAAGTATTTCTTCGTGATCTTCAAATGCTATAAGATCTTCGCAGGGGACTTCTATAGAGACATCACTGAAATCATAGCTGGTTGAAGCATCTTTGTACCGTGGAACTCCAAGCAAGCGAGCTGCGTTTACAGGTTTCAACGAAAGCTCATATACGTCTATAAAACGGTTGTAGATATAACATACGTTGAAAAAGATCCAGAATAGTATTTCAATGAGAAAAGCTGGAAAAAAGATTAGTATTTTTTAAAATCAAAATGAACATTTTTCAATCGGAGAATTCAGGTATACTTCCTTAAATACTGAATAATACAACATACTCAATGGTTAAACTATTTCAAACTATTCTTCCAATAAATGAGTAAAAAGTATAGCTTTAGAATTTTGATTTTAAAGTTATAAAATTCGGAAAATTATGGGCTTTTTATGATACTTCAAACTTTTAAGTGTTACAAATCACAAGATTATAAATTCTATGTAGTTAATATTTTGGTATGTAAAGACGAAATTGTAATATGTTTTATACAAAAGCTATGTCATTTGAAATTTCTATAACTGAGTTCCCGGAAAAAACAAGTTTTCTTTATTTTAGAAGAATTTCCTTTTGTGTGTAAAATCTACCTTAATCTTAGATAAGTTAAGTAGGTGCTATCCTGTGTAGTATTATTTCTTGTTTTCCAGATCTACATTTGAAAATTGAAACATGATCTAAAACTATGCTTGCATCACTTCAATCATTTTTCTATTTGGGCTTATAATTTTGTAATAAATCATGCATTAAAGGTTAAACACAATGTTTATAACATTTTTAATATTAGAAATGTATCGATGATATAATATATTAATTTAAATTGAAATAAATGTAAAAATAATTAAAGTCTGGTAATGATGACCAATTTTATCTTTTCGAGACAAAACACACACAAATTAACGCAATCAGATTTACGGTTTTATGATTCGTTCATAATTTATCGCATTACTATCAATAGATTTAATTTTAAATTTTAAATTGATATACCCTTACTGTAAGCGTAAATTTAGTCTAAAGAATGTATTTTCATTCATTTCAAGAATTATATCCATAAAAATATAATAATTGTGAATTCTTACGTTATGTCATTAAATATTTTACATCTCAACATATTTATAAGCTGCATGTGAGATTTATTCTACGGAATTTAAAGCCACCAAGCTCAATATTTTTAGAGAGAAAACTACACACTGCAAATCGTGAAACAAATGCCGAAAAATCTAATGTAAAAATTTAATTCTTTTATCTTAAGATTATTCAATGATGAATCGAGAATTCATCTTCAGGAAACAACTTGTTTGAAAATTGTACACTGTGAAATGTTTCTGAAGGGCTGTAGCTGAAATGAAACTGCTGGTACAGCTTGGATATTTGCCACCACGGCCAGAAGTATTTCGCGGTACTAAATACGCCAATTTGCCGAAGATGATCACGAGACACTAAAGTCGTGTTTGGTTGCATATACCAAGCTGTTCCAAACTGCGAAAACTCATGCCAACGTATTAAGGAATTTTTTTTTTTAATTCTATCGTCTCGAATAATTTATGCTTTGCCTTACACTTTACGAAGTTGATATCGATTGATTTAATTTATAAATCGTGAACTTTGCTGCACTGATATTTCTCACTATTGAACTGATGCACACCAGTTCATTTTGAAACTTCTAATTTTTGAAAGTAATTGCAAAAAGAAAAATCAATACGTACCATCGCAGTCTGTATCAGAAATATACCGACAAAATCATTAACAAATAGTGACGAAGCTATGAGTCAATATATTATTGATATAATTTTACACTCGTAAGGCAGTATGTGTTTTTGACTGACCCAGTGTTTTCACTAGAGCGCGAGAACGCGAGAATCTCGCATTTTTTTATCTTTTTCTCGCATTAAAAAATTATTACTGCGAGAAATTCGCGCACCCTACAAATCGGTTTCTGAAAGAAAAGAAAAAAAGAAGAACACAGAGTGTAAAAGTGGATTCTCAAGAACTATAAAGTCTACGAAAGAAAAAAAAGGGGGGCCTGGGGGGATCTTAAACTGGGTCATTTTATTGCATGTAACTGCGCTTTATTTAGACTTGGAGGTCCAGTTACACTCAATAAAAATAACTAAAAATCATTAATACCTTAATTTGGGTATTTACCCAACACAGGAATAAATACCCTACCCTCTGGATATTCACCTAATCCAAATCTATTAGTTAAAAATTCTCACCCATTTTATAAAAATCTCACTCAGTTTGTGGGAAAGAGTGAGAAATTCTCACCCATTTTTTTTCTTCAATGAAAACCCTGCTGACCGATTTTTTTTTTTGAGAATATTAAATTTGAAATAATTAACACGTTACACTGATAGTTTACGCGAGGCAATTTTCCTGTTACTTTTAAAATCGATGGCATAAATTATTACAAATTATTTCATACCGATGGCCTTGTGAGCAATCCACAAAGCGATGTTTCTAACAGTCCAACTCATCATTCATCGTTAGCTACGCGATTCACTTTTCCTTAGAAGCTTTGAAAGCTTGTACAAGTCAAATACCTCCGACAGTTCAAACTGTTACATATTCTTTTCCATTTCCGAACGATCTTTTAGTTTAATCCCATGAAAATTCTGTAATATTTTATCACGATTGAAACAATGAATGAGTTGATTTGTTTAGAAACTTAAGGCATCATTGTTAAAAATGTGTTTCGTTAGTATGAAATTGAACACAACAATAAAAACTGTTTTACGTTTACAACAATGCATATTCATCTGTCATCACTTCAGTAGTCCTGTATCCATAAATAAAAATTCACAGGTATTTTTTTAGTCTATTTCGAAGCAGTTTTCAAATAGTTTTTTGCAGCGTAAAATACCGGCAATCAATGGTTCATCCAATATGGATTAGACTCAGTATAGATATGTACTTTGTGATGATATATTTTCCGACGTTTGTTATAATTTATAGTAAAGTAATAGGAAAAATAATAAGTGAAATAAATAAAAACACGAAAGTGTAAGGAGATAACTAATCTGTTTCATAAATTGAATCGTTTTAAAGCTTAAATTTTAGTGGAAGCAGTTTATTTAAAATGAGTTAATAATAGACCCGTATTAACGTTTCTAACGCATCTCTAAGCGAGAGTTTTTGGATGCAAATTGTTGTGGAATTCAAAATTTTGACACGTAGGGCCACAATGAGACAAAAAACACTTAAAATGCTTTATAATTATTTCATCAAACTGTATGTCACACAAAATGTATCAGATATAATATTTCACTTATATATTAAACCAGTGTTTAACCTCATATATATGAAAACAAGTACATTTTTGCACTTTTGCTGGTTTTACTAGCAGTCGGTACACTATCTGGCCAAAAGTATCCGGACACCCATTGGTAAGGACTTGGAGCGTCCTGAGGCACATATTTAATATGATGGTGGTCCCCCATTTGCATCGATGACAGCCTGCACACCTCTGGGAAGACTTTGCACCAGTTTTTGACAGGTGACCGTAGGAATTGACTTCCAGGCGTCCATCACGGCTGAAGTGAGTGCTTGCAGTGAGGATGGTCTATTTGGCTGGCTACGTAATATGCGCTCTATTTCTTCCCAGAGGTGTTCTGTGGGATTAAGATCGCGGATCTGAGAAGGCTAGTCCAGTTTTTGAACGCTCATTTCGTCAAACCACGTCTGTGCAAGCCTTGATGTGTGAATGGAGCAGTTATCCTACTGGAAGAGAAATGGAGCATTGTCCAGAGTGCAGCATTGTCCAGAATGTCTTCCTACATCGCAGAGTTCATGTTTCCAACCACAGGAACTAACGGACCCAGGGTCAACCACAAGAAACGTCCACCACCATTATACCGCCACCACGAAACTTAACAGTCGGCACAATTTAGTCACGCAAAAAACGTTCGCCGGGCATCCGCCAAACTCAGACGCGTCCCTCCGACAGCCAGACTGTGAAGCGAGATTCATCACTCCAGAAAACAGTTTTTCACGCGTCCACAGTCCAATGACGGTGATCTCTGCATCATTGCAATCGATGCTTCGCATTCTGTGGAGTATGCTCGGCTTGTGAGCGGCTGCACGACCACGGAATCCCGAGTTGTTTAACTCATCGACGAAAAGTCCTGCTGCTAACACTAGCATCTGATGAACTTTGGAACTCCTGAGAAATTTCTACCAACGAGGACGTGCGATTGTTTTCCACTACCCTTTTCAGAGTTCTGCGGCTCCGTTCACTAAGTTTATTCGCTCTACTACTCCGTTTTTCTGTAGTTTCACTGCCTCGATGTTTGCACTTCACAATTACATCACTCACACTGGATTTAGGCTTCTGTAGAATGTCTGCAATCTCACGAACTGATTTCCCACAAAAGTGGCATCCCACTGTACTGCCACGATCGAACTCACTAAGCTCCTTTGACTTACTCATTCCTTCACAAACGCATACATACCACCGGACAAACCACTGCCAACACTTTAATAGCTTTCGATTACGCATCCAATTTGCGTCACCCGCTAAAACCACTTTTTTAGGGGGTGTCCGGATACTTTTGGCCAGATAGTGTATGAATTTAGTGGTAAATTAAAATAAAAATGTTTAATTCTTCTGTTTTTTTCGATAAACACATGCAATATATCGTTCGAAAGATAAAACTTTGGAGAACTTAATGCGATAGAAAAGTAGAAATCTATTTTTTGACCGAATTTCACTTACCTGGTCTCTAAATAACCTATAATTAGGTATATGGTACCCGGTATATATGATATAAAGTCGAGCGATGGCAACGGCTGCCCTTTTTTCAGCATTGGGAAAGGGGTTGCGTCTCAAAGTGTTAAATCAATGAAATTTCATTTCAACGAATAAAATATTTTCATCAAAGAAAATCATTGAAAAACTTGACTTTTCGCAAACAAAACAAAGGGGGGGGCGAAACAAGACTGAGCTCCCTCTCACTTCCGAGGTTAATTGGGCCCTGACAATACACACACACACATATATATATATATATACACTGCTGGCCACCCAAATTGCAACACCAAGAAAAACAAGAGATATCACAACAAAATTTATTGTGTAGATAACATGTTGACCAAGTAACAAATGATTAAATTTACAGCATTCTATGAAGCGTGGTTCCTGCCAAAATCAGTACCCAGAGTAGCCGCCGTTGTTGGAGATCACAGCTGCCACACGCCTCGGCATTGATTCAAAGAGACTTTGAATGTGTTCTTGGGGTACAGCAGACCAAGCAGCTTCCACACGTTGCCAAAGTTGATCTGGTGTGACAGCTGGGGATGAACTCTGGGTCAGTCGTTGAGCAACCATGGACCACATGTTTTCTATCGGCGAAAGATCCGGAGAGCGCGCCGGCCAGGGAAGCAATTCAATCTGGTGATTGACGAAGAACCCTTGGACAATGCGTGCCACGTGTGGCCGTGCATTATCCTGCTGAAATATGGCTGTTGGCAAGCCCTGAAGGTAAGAAAGGACAACTGGCTCCAACACCTCGGAGATGTAGCGCTGGCTGGTTAAAGTACCGGCAATGCGTACTAGAGGAGTGCGAGAGAGATATCCGATACCGCCCCATACCATAATACCCGGTGCAGGACCAGTGTGACGGTGCATAATGCAGCTGTTCAGCATCCTCTCTCCACGGTGTCTCCAGACTCGAATCCGACCGTCGTGGTGTTGCATACAGAAGCGTGACTCGTCAGTAAAGAGAATTTCATTCCATTCTGTCGTCCACATCCTTCTTTCATCGCACCATTGGCGGCGGAGACGTCTGTGGTTCCGCGTCAGAGGTAGACAAAGCAACGGACGTCTTGCGGACAGACCATTCTGCTGTAAACGACGTCGAATGGTACGCGCAGACACTGGATGATGCGTTACAGACTGAATCTGCTGTGATATGGTTCGTGATGTGACTGAGCGGTCCGTCACTGCCATGCGTACAATCTGCCTGTCATCACGTGACGGGGTGCACTGAGGTCGATGCGGTCGATCACGTCTGTCCGTCGTACCCTCCTGCACCCAACGATCACATATCCGCATCACAGTTGTTTGGTTTCGTCCAATACGACGACCGATTTCCCTGAAAGATAACCCACAATCTCGGTATGCCACTATCCATCCTCTGTCAAACTCGGATACTTGATCAAAAGATGATCGTTGTTTCCTACGAGGCATAATTTATCGTTTTTTTGAAAAAAAAGCAAGAAAAACACAATTGCTGTACTTGAAACCGTCGAAATCTCCAAGCCTTAAATAGCGCTTTGAGGTGGCGCCACAGGCGCGCTTGATGTGCGTCTGCGCTGAAATTCTAATCATTTGCATATCTCACCTCAGCTAATGCATGTTGTAAATTTCATATTATTTGCATGCTTCCTTCAGGGTGTTGCATTTACGATGGCCAGCAGTGTATATATATATCAGAGTAATGAAGGATTTTAAAGGTAAATGTTATGGTCCGACCACCAAGAGATGAGACTTTTCCCAGGGAAGAGTCCATTTTACAGCGTGGGCAAAACCCTTTAAGGGTTGCATGTGGGATCGGGTAACTATTCGTATCCGAAGCCGTGATTTCGGGGTGGTAAACTGGGCAACCGCTTAGGACCGTTAAAAACTATTGAATTTCATGGATATCAAGTATTCCAATAAAATTCCCGGCCTGCAACTGAAAAGTGCACATCAGTAAGCACAGCCAAGAAATAGAGAATTTGAAATTTCGTACATACAGTGGTGGCCAAAATCGTGGACACTTTTGGAAATGTTTAGGTTCTCTAACTTTGGCTGCTCATAGGAAGTGCTACGTCTCACAAAGTGCAAACTCATATATCATTTTAAAGAGAATTCAATACTGATTTCAATACACAGAACTAAATTTAAATATCTGAAATAGAATAAACATTATAGTTACTTTAATCTAAAAAACAAATACAGTGATGAAGTGGATTGTAAACTTTCCAGGTCAATCACTGTTATTTTTCTGAGCTTAAAACTCTCATTAGCTCAATGAAACTTAGATGTGAATCTGTAATAAATAATTAAGGCAAACTGCTGATAACTCACTTCAATATTCCATATCTAATGTATATTGAGAGTTACTGTCATTTAACATTTTTGGTATTGCAAATATTTTAATTTTGTTTTTTTGTATTGAAATCGGTATTAAATTATCTTTAAAATGGTGTAAAAGAGTTTGCGTTCTGTGAAACATAACATTTTTTATACGTATACGAACTTAGAAAAAGAAAAACTTTCCAAAAGTGTCCACAATGTTGGCCACCACTGTAGCTTTATTTTTTCACATTTAAAGCACGGTATCGGTATGTAACTAATGTTTACTTTATAGAGTCAGTAGCAGCCGCGGGTTTTTACTGGGGGGAAGAAGGCAGGGCAAGGTCAAGATGCACCATTTTGTAAATGGATAAATTCGAAAGACTTGCAATTCTTTTTTGTCCAGGGTCGCTAAAACCCTGAGCACGTCCCTGTTCGGATCCCTGCACAAAGTCCTCGCGATAATTACTTTAAAAGAAAGTCTTTAAAAAATCAACTTTAGTTCACTATAGTCGCGGCAAAATGTCCAAATAGGCGTCCCCAGAAGTTGGACAGGGGGCAAACGATGATTCATTCTGTTCCTCGCGGGGTGATCCTAAACTTACAAAGAAACATTTTCCACAAAGAGGGAACTCCGAACTTTCTCCTCCTCAAGATTGCATGTCTCTAGGGTACCTTACCAGCGGAAAGCGGTAAAGTGCATCTCAGAAATGTAGCTAACGATAACGAATAATTTGCAGCCGATATGTGTCAGAAAAACACAGAGAGTGAAATTTCTTATTGGAACCTGCATTGTGGGCGCAATAAAGGATCCACAAGGAGGGCGCATCTGCCCGCGGGCAGATGGGCAGATAGGCCAGTCCGACCCTGCACCCAAGCCAGGAAGCAACGATGGACACAGGAGGAAGAAATCTCTGCCTTCGGGTATGAACAGGTTAACTAATTGTAATGCAATGGTATATGCGCAAATAAGACAGTGTTAGAAAGGTTTTTTTTTTATATATAATCAGTGCTCTCTCGGTATGGCTTAACTGGCAAGCTGAATTAGAAATCTTCGCAGATAGATGCCAAGGTATAGACTCTACACTTAAAATAATGCATAAAGCCGAAGAATTAAAAGGCATTCTACCTTTGGCTAATCGATTTTGCCGTTTAGCCCTAACAGCACCAGTAACAGTTGCATCTAATGAAAGGTCATTCAGCAAATTAAAACGAATTAAAACTTACTTGAGGTCAACTATGAAAGACAGTCGTTTAGATGACCTGTTGCTTCTGCACTCCGAAAAAGACATTGTAGATAAAATTAACTTAGATGACACAGTAATCAAGTGGGCAACGTTGAAACGTAGGAGAATTAACTTAAAACTGGTTAATAAATAATATAAGTACATTCAGTAATATTGATAAAGTAAACGTTTTTGTATAAAGTGTTAGTATTTTTAAAAGGTTAATATTTAATTTAATGAGTTAAAATATTACATGCAAATCAGATTTAAATAAAATGTAAATTTGAATTATGTAATCAAGTTGTAACTATTTTTTTTTTGTTATCCGGGAGGGGAAGGCTGATAGCTCAGCCGTACTGCAGTGCTTTAAAGCTGTTAACGTAAATCGCCGAGATCTTTCAGGGCGTGATGGCTTGTTGCTTCCCATAATTTGAAGCATTACTTGAAAAGGTTGTTTGTGAGGCAGAAACTGAATCGGCAAATCCATTTTTTTTCAGTCGGCAAATTGCTGATCTTCACCCCCCCAAGATTTTCTTCTGGGATCGGGCCTGCGTATGGTCACCTTATTCATGCCATACTGCGGATTTTTATACCTCAAATCTCACACCCCCAAAAGAGAATCGGGAATGCCGCCCGTCTTCACCAAATGTACATATATATATATATCACTGAAAGTACACTGGTGGAAATTGATGTATGAAATGACAGTATTTTTTGAAAAATGTTTGAACTGTGCATTCAAATTCGTTAAAATTTCATATGCTGCATATTTTCTTATGAACAAAATATTTCTGCTAATAAATTTTCAGCCCCCGCAATCGGAAATCCCAGGACACCCCCGAAAAGTCAGGTGCCCAAAATCTTAAAAATGGTTAATGTGGCTTTTAGGCACGTAAGCCTAATTGTCAAGTATTGCACATTCTATAACATTCTATTCCCTCTCAATTCCCTTCTAAGGGGCCCCCTTTCTAATTTCTGGACAAGGACGCCCCAAAAGGAACCAGTCCGGGCCTGGCTCATTTATTACTCAATAGTTATTTTTTAACTCCATTTGTGGAAAAAAAAAATAGACAAAGCACAAAGTATGTTTGAAAGAACGTAGGTAAAAGCTGTTCCTCTGATTGTAAACAAAATTTTGTAGTTCAAACTTACGCGTTCGCGTGTCCAAAACGAAACCCGATTTTGCGATCACGTGAATGTTTGATGGATAGGATGTTTTACGCATCTAAGATTTCTGAACATATCAAGATGCATTCAAACCTCGTTACAAGGTCACCCGTGGGGGACTGTAGCAAAGTGACCTTATAAGCGAGGTGACCCTATACGCAATACAAGTAAACAGCCGTCTATTTTAACTCACATACATGCTTTTGCAAGTAATATTACCATTAGAGTGCTATTACATATAAATAATATCATATTATATGTAAATATAAAAGAAAAAGCAGAATTCTACATTGTTATTAGATTAATATTTTTTTATTTAATCGTTGATGCAGTAATTAGATTCAAATCAAGAAAATAATAAATGATGCATAATATATTAACAGAAGTTAGAAACACAATTCAGCATTTAAAATATGCATTTATGTAGGATTGCCTTTCCTTCGATTTAGATGTTTTTACTTTTTCAAGATTGCTAACAGTTTCTAAATGTTCCTCTGAGACCCCAGATTGCGTAAAAGAACACCTAAGAAGAGTTCAATGAAAATGCAGGGAGAAAACATGCGAAACGAACTTGGAACTTATTCCAGAGATGGGTGTGACACGTGCGCTGCCCCTGACATTTTTTTTTCCTTTCTAAGCAGAGGGTAGCGCGAGGTGCAATCCTCTTTTCAAACAAATGAGTAGCTTATTCAGTAGTAAACGTTAGGGGGGGGGGGAGAGGTTAATCCCTTTCGTAAACCTGAAAACTGTCCCTTTTCTTATCAACACAATGTGAAGAACTGTGGGAAATATTTCTGAAATTTGTCAATTTTCAGAAATAATTCCTACAGTGATCATAATGACCCTTTAAGCGGGTATAGTTAGGATGGCATGACCGTATAAGCGATATTAAAATATATAGAATTCCTATTCAGTCAGCCGGGACTTTTTAAAAGTGATCTTACAACGGGGAGACCCTATAACGAGGTTTGTCTGTATATGTTCTAAACCGTATTCTAATTGATTTATTGAAGAATATTCGCAGAAGAAGGGTAGATAATGATTCAAAATCGTGAGAAATCGGTGTTGAAACACTCGGTGTGAGATTTTTTTTTTTTTCGATGACTAAAGCGAGTAATATAGAAGCTAAAAAATAATAATAATAACAATCTCATTCTGCATAGCAGAGGAAAAACTGAAAACAAAATTTAAAAAAAAAGCGAGAATGGTTTTCTAATCGTTTTTTGAGCGAGAGCATAAAACGCGCTCAACTATCCTCTCTTTAATGGTGCCTGGAGATAGTTTTTCTCGGGTATCGCACAAAAATTAATTATCGTGCCACTATCCCTTTGGAAAGGATCCCAAAGTTTTTTTTTTTGTTTTGCCCCCACCCATTGTTGTCATGTCTCTTTCAGTTAGAAATTCTGTTTGGGACTATGACAGTCGCCATTATTATTTAGTTACAGTAGACTCCCACTTAACCGGGACTGGTGATAATCCGATGAAGCCAAATTCCGGTTAAATCGGAAAAAAATGCCTATATATACGCATTTTAAGGCATCTAAATCAACACAACGATTTTTCTTTTATCTCAACTGGCCATTTAACCCGTAAGCAGGCGCGCTGGGGTAAATCTCACCCCAGGGATTTTTTTTCTTCGTAAAATGGGAGAAACTTTTTGAGAACAAGTTTGCCCCGTCTTCTACCTTTCAAAGTCAAGGTCTAGTTGGGGTGGGTGAAGGAATTTCGTTACTTTGTTATCCGGAAGGGAAGAAAATTCCACTTTGGGATTAAATACTCCCGCGCGACTAACAACGTTTCATTACGTTGTTAACGTAAACTAAATGTAAATTAACTATAAATGGACGTTACACTACTGGTATGTATTGACAAAAGGCTATTAAATGAAATTAATATCCTATTAATAAAGTAACTAGTGTTTTTAGGTATAAAGCATATCATACGCGATTTTCTTCTCAGAAAGCGTGATATTTAAAGAAACTGACAGAAAATCTCTAAATAAATATAAAAAGCACGATTTCTTCCCGTGAAACGTAACAGAACTGATGTATTTTATGTTATAAGTCCACAAATTTGTTTTTAAAACGTTTTTAGTCAAAAATATGAAGAAGACAAAATGGGGTAAGATTTACCCCATGCGACTGCTTAAGTTACAAAAGTAGACGCGCGTGCTTACGGGTTAAACCAAATTTCCCGAACGGAATAAATGACAATGTAAAACGATGTTGCTTCCCGCAAGGCCATAGCGAAAAGGTGGGGGGGAGCATACCTATTGCAGGGTAGGGCCATGCCCCTCCCTCCCTCCAGCTACATAGGGGGGGACGCCATCTCCTCCTTCCGAAATTTTGGATATTTATTAATTGGATGTCAATAAATCAACCATTTTTGTGAAAACTTTCACCTTTCCAGCCCACCCCCCAAAAAAAATTAGGATTTTTGGTAATTGGATGTCAATACAAATCGAACACATTTGCGAAAAAAACCGCTCTTTTGAAATTTTGGGCATACCCAAGAATTTTTTTTTCTTCTCTCTACGTCCCTGACTGCATTCTTGACAATTCCTTCCCCACCCTCATTTTCGGGTAGAAAGGAAATCCTCCCTTGCCTAACTCTTGGAACCTTTGCGAACCAAAACAAAAAATAAAAGTTCGTCTAATATTTAAATAAAAATGACACTGGGAAACAAACTTTTTGTTGCATTTATCCAAGTACTTCATCTTACCTAATTCTGGTGTGCTGATTTCAAATCTAAAATTAGTTATGTTCTCCAAAAGCTACAGATTTTTTTCAAAATGCCATTTTTTTGCATCAATGTATAAAGTTATAAAGAGTATATGGGTTTATATTTATGCAGTGAAACTTCTCGGGAGCGACCGCTCTCCGTTCCGCGAAAAATCGGTCATTAAGGGAGGTGGCCGTCCAAAGAAGTATCAATATTTGACAGCTCCTCCCCCCCATCCCCTCCAAAAAAGCTAAAAATATTGTTTGTTTTGTTGTTATGAAATTGCATACTAATACATAAGTAATTACACAAACATATTTTTAAAAATTAAATGTTCATAATTTTTTTTAGAAATTTCGGATTTTCCAAACAATTCTTTTCTTTATCTCCGGGAATACTTATTTTTGTATTCATTTTTTACGGTTGACTTAAGAGCATTTATCCTGATAATTTTCTTGCCTTCCGAATTTGACAAAATAAAATATAGTTGCTTTACAATTTCATTTTTGGTTTTGCCCACAACCAAAAGTAACCACCAAATTCCGTTCCCAATTCCTTATCTCCCACTCGTTTCCCTTCTCTAACCTACAAGATTTGTACATGATGTGTACGTGTACTTACGCCTGCTGTCGATATATACAGAAGAGCCACTGGTTTGGAATGTGATTTTTGTTAACCTCTTACTCTTGGGAAAAATGCTAGAAAATTTTCGATCAGGGAATCCGATACGGTCGCTTATAGAGGGTTCTGTGGTATCTTCTACCGGATCTTTAAGCATAAGGGTTAAAAATTTGTTCGTGGGAGGAGGGGGTCGCTTAATAGAGGTGGTCGCTCATAGAACTTTTACTGTAAATATAAAATGATTTTGACTTATGTCACAGGCTCACTGTATACATACGCTTGCCAGACGTCCCGTTTTGACCGGGACAGTCCGGGTTTGCAGACAAAATCCCGGTGTCCCGGCCGGTTTACTTCACGTCCCGGTAAAAATTAAATTGGATTATAGATGACCCAAAAAGTCTAAAAATAACGAACTGTGAAGGATTTTTGAGAATAATTACTTTGTCATTTGTTTCACTGTACTGTATAAAGAGTGAGAACTATCGAAGAATGGTGGTGTGCTAATAAGTAATGTTCCAATTTTTATTCCTCATTCAAAGTGCTTCTTTTTACTTAAGCAACTTATAAACATGTAAGAAATAAAAGGCTTAAATTTATATGCTTGTGTTATTTATGAATACCCCTGGTCAGGTTCAATAGTTAATCACTAACCATTTATTCATAGCGTTGAGAATAAACTATCCTCTAAAACACTCCAAAAACCCGCCAAAAGTGTGTACCCTAGAAAGGAAAATGTAAATGTAGTGTTACGGCCAGGAATCTGGACCGAGGGGAGGAGATTTCCCTCCGTGGTGGGCTTTCTAAGGGATCCTAACCCGTATTGACGCAAAGTTTCGTAGAAAACCCCGGGAAACTCCGATTAGGTCGGCGGACTCGACCTGGTTTTGAACCAGGCATCTTCCGTCTCACATTTGACAGCGCAAGCGTGTTCAGCCACAGGTCGGGCCAATGTATCTTTGAATACCCTGACACTGGGGGCATTCCAGTGTCCCGGTTGAATATTTCAGAAAACTGGCAAGCCTATGTATACATAAGTGCATAAATGGATATTGCAAGAAACTCGGTTCATAATTTTTTAGTTTCATTATTGCCATATTAAAACGATATTAATTGACTCTGTCATTTTACCTCTCATCTTTCGTGTATTTCGCCCGGTAAACCTACGCTGAAATTTTTATTATTGTAACCTATTGATAGAAAAATACATGGGATGCCTATTCTACAGCTTACGAAATAGTGTAACAATAGATAAAAGCTGTTGTGAACTAAAAGTATTTAAATACATATATGTAAGATTATGTCGCTTTTTTTGGGACACATTTTTCGGACAATTTTCAATAAAGGGGGTGAGAGATAAGATGGCATAGTCATTAATAGGGACACTTTTTTTTCCCGATTGGCGTTTTTTCCTACATTCCTGAGCACACTTCGTCCCAAAGATCTCCAACAAAAATTGCTGAACCCCATCTCTAAATCCGGCAGTGAGTCAGAGAGTGCTGTCTATACAAACATGTCCCGATCGATTCTGCCCACACTGGACACATCCCCTTGGAGATAATGGGCCATTGTTGGTCTGCGAAAAGGGAGATCTAACTAAGCGCATTCACCATCTTTAATTACTGGTCAAGAGGGTGGACACTACATTATACATACATTCATGAAATAACGAGAAGCGCATCCCGCCAACAATGGGGCAGTTGCTTTGGAGTGAGTAGAAAGTGAGGACACAAAAGATTTCGAAAAGGCATCAGCGACGTAGATCCTATATTTTATTTCCTTTGTTTTCAGTTTCTTCAATCTGTTTTAAAATGCAGCATTTTAACTTTTATTTCTGTTCTCTTTTTTTTCCCCCCCTTACTTCGGCTTTCAAAATTTGTATTTCGTTTTTTTCCCACATGCAGTAGTCTTTTTTTTATGATTTTGTAGCTTAAGAAAAGTGGATTCCCACGTATTTCAAGTGTATTCATATGCTTACTTGTTTTTAAAACTAGTTACTATTTGATGACATAAATTACCGATTCCTTACATTACAATGATTATAAATTTTATTGATAGATGGCAGTAGTTGTATATTTATATAAGCACTCAAATGCAACAGAATTTTACTATAACTTACAGCAACGTATTTCATAATTCTGCATGTTGTTTTTTTAAAGGGTGTTACTGAGTTACACTACTTGTGATACAGCTCTTTTGAGGTTAACTCCCGCTCGGCTGTCGATCTAATGGTCTGTAGACTTGGGTTGTTTTCTCAAGATGTCACGTGGAATGCGCATTAGAACTTCTTAAACAGTCCTCCGCCCAAGGCATCCCATACCTCAGCAGATACTCTTCGTGTAAGTTTGCCTTGAACTTCAGAACACACATGTACATTGAGGTTATGTCCAAATCTCATCATGTTTGGCAATGGTACAATGGCTAACAAATTAAACTATTTTGAACCCCAGAATTGCTGGTTCCCCCCAAAAATTCGTAACAGTACGCTGATCGCAAGGAAGCTCTAGAGCTGATTTTCAATCGGAACTGATAAAAGGAAAACAGCTCCCTCACTGGAGGAAAATGAACATGTATCTTGTTCATTCCTTTTAAGCTCTGACCTATACACAGTTGTGTAGGTAACCTACATCCTCTCAAACAGGGTTAAGTGCTTATTTCCTACGTAAATCTTACTCTTCATAAGAAGTGAATCAGGTGTCTATATAAATAAAATTAGAGTTTTGTCTGTACATTTCTTGGAATTCAAAAATTTTGCGATTTCTATCAGTTTCAAGCACCTGGGAATCCGGTGCGACCCTCAAAAAAAAAGTTTGTCTGTCTGTCATTCTGTCGTTCTGTCCGTGACGCTTTTTTTGTTCGAGCATCACGTAAAAACGACTGAAGCGAATAATATGAAATTGAGTGTCATGATAGGGGGTCACTCAACTTAAAACATAGGCGTCGAAGTTTTAAAAAATCTTGATTAGGTTTTCAGATTTTGCGAAAATCGTTTCAAACTACGTAAATTTGTGTTCGAGCATCACGTAAAAACGACTCAAGCGAATGGTATGAAATTGGGTGTCATGATAGGTGGTCTCTCAACTTAAAACATAGGCGTCGAATTTAAAAAAAATCTTGATTGGATTTTGAGAGAATCCGTTCAAACTGCGTAAATTTGTGTTCGAGTATCACGTATAAGCGACTGAAGCAATTGAAATGAAATTTGGTATCATGACAGGTGGTCACTCAACTTAAAACATAGGTGCCGATTAAAAAAAATTCTTGATTAGATTTTGAGATTTTGCGAAAATCGTTTTAAACTGCGTAAATTCGTGTTCGAGCATCACATAAAAACGACTGAAGCGATTGAAATGAAATTTGGTATCATGACAGGTGGTCCAAGCGTCGAATTTAAAAAAAAATCTTGATTGGATTTTGAGATTTTGCGAAAATCCTTTCAAACTGCGTAAATTTGTGTTCGAGCATCACGTCATAACGAGTAATTCGAATGATACGAAATTGGGTGATAGGATAGGTAGTTGCTAATCTTAATTTATAGGCGTTGAGAATTTCTAAAATATTTTGATTACATTTTGAGATTTTGTGAAAATTGTTTTAAAATGCTGAAATTTTGTTCCAGCATCACGAAAAAAGACTGCTGGAAATGAAACAAAATTGGGTGACAGGATAGGTTGTCCCTCAATTTAAATTCTAGGCTTCCAATTTTTCAAAAATATCGATTAGATTTTGATTTTGCGAAAATTATTTCAATATTTGTTCGCACATCCCATAATTACGACTAAAGCGTATGAAATGATATTACTTAGTTATTGTCTAACTTGTAATATTATAACAATACATAAAAATGATAACTTCGCTTTCTTTACTTTGGCAACGTACTACATCCATTCTGTGTATTCCTACAATGCTGACGAAAGTTCTTGCTTTTTGGAAATTTGCATTCACTAACCCGTCGAGGACGGGTACTTCAGCTAGTAAAATAATAATTTCCCATAGTTCTTCATAGATGTGTGTTATTCGATTTCTAATGAGTTATTCACATGGGCGCCTGTAAGGGAGCGGGGTAAGGTAGGGTACTAGAGTTTTACCATATTTTCTTAGGATTAACGTGACCCTTTATTTTCTTCCTCAAAACGGGACATCTACTGTTTTTAAGGTCATAGCGTAGGGAGACTGGATGGACAGGTCTGGGTATCTTTTATCTGTTAGGAAAGCCCACAAAAAAAGCTTATGTTCATGTTAATATCAAAATAAAATGAAAAAAAAAATTAAACACACATATACTATAAAAAATAGTGCAAGACGTACGTTTCGGGTGGTACAAGGGGTAGGCCCTTCTTCGACTTCAAAAACACCCTCCGACACAAGGCAGGAAGGTAGAAAAGTGAGAAATGTCAACAAAAGGACACACGGAAAAAAGGAAGTTGTCATTCGGAAGGAGAAAAAAAATATCATAGAATATCAGAGTGAAAAGGGAAAATAAAGTGGGGAGGGGGGTGGAGGAATAAGCAAAAGAGGAGCATAACTTTAAAAAATGAACTAAAAGTGAAATAAATATAAGTAGTTGGCAAAAAAAGAACATTAAAAGAACAAACACGAACCGTCGTTTTTTTTACGTCTCCAGAAGGGAGGAAGAGAGTTAAGGATGTTTTTTTTTTTTTTTTCAGGCACTGCCATTGGATGATTTTAGATTTTTAGCGGCTTTCATGGAAATTGTTACCGTGGGTTGCTCTCTTTCTAAAAGCGGGGCATTACGGTGTCCCTAAGCTGTGCTTGGGGACAACGGGACTGTCCCATTCAAAACGGGACGTATGGTTACCTTACTTAGGATGTAAATGAAATTCTATCACAAAGCAAAATAAGAACTAAAATTGTTACTAATTCAAAATTCGCCCCCCCCCTGAGAAAAATTTCTATGGGCGCCCATAGTTATTCACAAAACTAAAATAAGAAGTTTGTCTCGCACTCAAATCAATTTTGTAGCAATAATAGTCCAGGTTCTAAAGGGTTACAAACAAATGCTCTGATATAGACACTAGGAAAATAAACGTAAAAATAGTGTAATACATGTTACTTGAAAAACATCGAATGAAATGAATGATTGAAAAAAAAAAAAAAACACATATAATTGAAATATTATTATCCCACATAATATATATTATTATCAGACTATCACATTTCACTTTGCATCTTGATTCAATAATAAACATTTTTATGCTGATGTTAACCCTTTATAAGGCGTGTGTATGTGCAGACAGTCGAAAGTACTGTCTGTCGATCACAAGAATAGCTCCCGCCAACTAGTCTGGTGAGTGGCGGTCTCTGTAACAACTAGACCTGTCCATTTCCAATGGGGGACTGAGCGTGAAAGAAATTCCCGGAATGAAAGGTAACCTCACACCTCATGTCATTTTTATTTTCGGTTCACCCCTGTCGAAAATGGGGTGAGACTTGTTTCCACGGCAACAGGCTGGCATAGACTCCTTGGCGAGAGCTATTCTTGTGGTCGACAGACAGTACTTGGGATTTTTCTGGCCCATTTTTTAGGATTCTTTCATACATTTTCCCTCTACTGTAACATACCACCTGAAAATTGGAGAAACAAGTATTGAACAAACATAGAAATTTTGCAGGAGAATACATTCATTATTCACAAAATCAAAGTCGGAAAACGACCCGCTGTTTGTACACGGAATGAAACGCAAAAATATGTAATTAAAAGCGATGATTCTTATTCGAGTGATTATTTGAGCTTTCTTTAACCCATTTATGCCTAGCGTCCCTTTTTTGGGACGGCATTATCGCTATCAGTCGAAAACGTTATTTATTTTTCCTAGTCTTTATTCACGAGTATTGAACCTCAACTCCACAAAATATTTTAACATGACCTAGTAGGATGTTGACACTTCAATTTTTACACATAAAGATTTTAAAAGAAATCATCCCTTGTTCAAGAAGTTGACATCAGAAATGTATCTATTACTGCTGATATTGCCGAAAATCGAAGAAAGACGCAAAAATATCTAGGCACAAATGGGTTAAAATGACGAATGAAAGAAAAGTTCATAAGCCAAATATAATTTCGAATCTAGATGTATGGTAAAAAATACATCCAATATAACCGAACAAAAATCAAAAAATTCACTCCTGATAATTGATTTCTGTATTGAATAGACCGTAGGTGGTAAGTATTCTCACAGGGTTTCTACAGACCTGGAAAGTCAGGGAAATGAGTTTTGGCCAGGGAAAGTCGGGGATTTTGGAAAAAATCTGGGAAATGAGCAGAAATTGAAGAAAGGTCAGGGAAATGCTAGAAAAAATGAATTTTGCGGTAAAATCAAGAAAATATTTACTGTTTGAACCTAAGTATAGAAATTGTTTTATTTTCATTTTCTCATTCAACTTTATAGATAATTTTAAAATGTGTTCTTTATGAGCACATCTTGTGCAGTTGAAATAGGCTTCGTTTTATCCTAAATTATTATCAAACATGGTTTTTGTTAGAATCCATTGATGGATGTTAAATAAGATTCTTGTGTATATTGATTTTATTATAATTATTTGTAATAAAGGGGACAAAATATATAAAAAATTTTTAATTAAAGGATGTAATGTTAAAAATAGAAACGCAAAATTCGGGAAAGCACGCTAGATAAAGTCAGGGAAGAGCGTGGTAGATGTCAGGGAAGCAAAAGCTATGAAATCTGTAGAAACCCTGTCTCCCCACGGCCTTATAAAGGGTTAACACCCTTCTTTGTATGGGACCATATGAAAGTCGCCTTGAAGGGTACAGGAAAGTTTACGTAAGAGGGCCCCCCATGAAGCTTTGCCCCTGGGTCCCTATCTCTGCAACTCGATTCCTCGCTTGCCTAGGCTTGCCATAATACTAAATAAACAATCTTGTAAAAAAGTGTTAAAAAAAAAAAACAAAGTCTGCATGAATATTTTTTCACTGGATCAGTGCATAAAGTTCAATAAACGACGGATTCTAAAACAAAGAACCCTCTCTTAAAAAAAAAAAGCATGATTAACTAACGCGCCAGTCGTCTGAAAAATAAGTGAGGAGGGGTAAAACACCCGGGATCATCTCCAGGATGATTGCGACGCGATAATTAATTTTTATGAGTGAAACAGGACTCCCCTCTACATTTTTCAGGCCTCATTAAGCGGGCACCCCATCCAAGTAGTAATAGTGTGTGTGTTTTTTTCTTCTCCCTTTTGCTTCAAAAAGCGATTAGAAAATCATTTGCTATTTTTCTCCACTTCCCCCCCCCCTTTCTCTGCGTCCTTTTAACAAAAAACAAGTCGTGTTTCTAATGTGTTATACACGTTGTAATGATCGCCCAAGAAGAAAATAATAACAATCAATATTTTTAACAGTTTTTTTCGGAGATTCTGAAGGTTTTGAAACGGAAAGATGCCATTCCCCCCCCCCTCCTTCTTCTTTCTAAAAATGTTTTGTCTTCCCCCTCTCTCTCTCTCTCTATCTTTCTCTCCTCTCTCTGTCTTTCTCTCCCTTTTTCTTCTCTCTCTCTGCCTTTCTCTATCTTTTTCTTCCCTCTCTCTCTTCTCTCTTTGTCTCTTTCTCTCCTCTCACTGCCTTTTTCTCCCTTTTCTTCTCTCTCTCTATCTTTCTCTCCTCTCTCTGCCTTTCTTGCCCTCTTTCTTCTCACTCTGTCTCTCTCTTTCTCTCCTCTCACTGCCTTTCTCTCCCTTTTCTTCTCTCTCTCTATCTTTCTCTCCTCTCTCTGCCTTTCTTGCCCTCTTTCTTCTCACTCTGTCTCTCTCTTTCTCTCCTCTCACTGCCTTTATCCCTTTTTACTTCTCTCTCTGTCTTTATCTTTCTCTCCTTTCTCTCCCTTTTCCTTCTCTCCCTGTCTCTGTCTTTCTCTCCTCTCTCTGCCTTTCCCTCTTTCTTTCTTCTCTCTCTATCTTTCTCTCCTCTCTCTGCCTTTCCCTCTCTCTTTCGTCTCTCTCTATCTTTCTCTCCTCTCACTGCCTTTCTCTCCCTTTCTCTTCTCTCTCTCTCACACTCAACTCTCGCATTAAACGACAATGAGGCGTAACTTGCATTTCTGATGCTGAGAGACGTGAAATGAAATCCTGCACCGCGACATCTCTCAACACTGGAGGTCTGTTCTCCGCAAGTCGCTTTAGAAAGCAGAGTCGTTCACTCTGGATCTGCCCTGAGCAGGAGCTTTAACGGACTCTTATCATTCGTTAGGAACAGGTCAGAAGGTTGTTAGGGCAGTCGATAACTGAGGACAGTTGGTAGGTAACCACCGACTATTTTCGAACAACCGACGGAGAATAGAGCTCCAGGGTGGTTTATCCGCTCAATTTCCCCTACGAACGGCCATCTGCAACTCAAGCGGAAGAGCGGACTACTACCGACTTTGCACCATAGAGTAGATAGAGAGCGCTGTGGCAATCTTAATTTGAGGTACCTGCTCTAGCAGCCGACTTGCGGCAAGATTTCACGCGCATCAATCTTGCGCATCCAACTCGTCTTGGTTTTCTAGGGGTATTTGCGGGCCATTTCCATTTTCGTCTTTTTTTGTGTGTGTGTTAATGGTACATAGCTGCCCTGCAAGATTTATATTAAGGTTTTGGAATAAAATTTCACACATAAGGGTTTTTTTTCCCAACGGGCGGGTACTTGACGATTAGGCATTGTCCACTGGAACTGGCCGACGTTATTGTGGACATTTTATTAGGAGGACAACGTGAACCCCTATGAAAGCACGGACAAGTTACAGGGTGTCCAGAGTCGACTTTTGCTACTAATTTACAAAAAGACGACTTGGGAGATTTATTTATTTTTTTAAATTGTCATTTTCGTACTAGTTCCAAGTTTTTGGTTACTTATACCTTACTCCAGGCGACTCGTTTGAAAATCTAATTCATGAAATCCGGTTCGGTTTTCCTCAACTACCCTTTCTTTTCAAAGTTGCGACTAGTCGCGTACTATTAACCCTTTAACGCGCAGTGTTCCCGCTCTGGGAACACCCAACTCTGACGTTTAGACTGTTACCCGTCACGAAGAATAGATTGAATTTCTATAAAAATAGTTGCGGGTGACATAGCTCCACGAGAATCCTTTACTTTTGAGCACGTCCTTTCCCGTCAAAAGATTATTTTTAAACAGCACTGACGTCTGCTGAAAAATGGAAGAGAGCGAGAACAGCAAGATAGCGGACGATCAAAACGTTCATCGCATGCCAGAGATGTAGGACCCTTTTTGGACGACAGCTAGCTGTGCGGCACAGCCAGATGCCGTCAAAAAAGTGTCGCTAGATCTGTGGCACGCGATGAACGTTTCGATCGTCCGCCCTCTTGCTGGTAGTTAAGTCGAGCGATGGTAACAGCTGGCCCCTTTTTTCAGCATTGGGAAAGGATTGCGCCTCAAAGGGTTAAAAAAAGAATTGCTTGTATGTTCTGTTATGCAACAATGCATGAATTTTCCTAATTTATCATTATATTCATTCCTTCTTAAATGAAGCTAAATGATGCATGTTTATTTCTTAATTGCAAAAATGCTGCTCTTTCGGCAACTAAAATTAAGAAAATGACTACTAAATGGGCGACTTTTTTTAATGTCGGTGAGGTACTCATGGTACTATTTTTGCCTCCTGACATGGGTGGACACCCTCAGTTAACATCCATGCCCAAGCCGAGCTTCGAACCCGGACCCGAGACGTGACAGAATGGTTCTTAAGCTACTACACCACCTGAGCGGCATTTCACACATAAGTTCTTTTTTATATATTTACTAAAGATACTTCTTTTTACATATGAATAATTTTTCACTGTATTCACATTCACTAAGCCTTGGCGATCATTTCTATGCGCCAAGAGGGTTTGTAATGCTTAGGTGTACCTTAAATTCGACTTGTAGGCGACACTTGCCAAATAGAGCGATAAAGCACGAAGTCAGCCTCTCTGCACATTTCTCATGCGCTGCACATGCGAATGCGCTGAAGGAAGTTTTTTTTTTTTTTTAAGTTGAGTTCAAAAAGTGCCCACTAGGTAGCGCTTTGCAAATTTAACAATGGAAATGACTCACTTAAAATGTGCAAAATATTTCAACATGAATGATGAATGCAATCATTTTTCACATTTATTAGCTGATTTTGGTAATATCTTAAGCTTATCCATGAGTTTTCCATGCAGAGCGCCACCTAGTGGATATTCTTTGATCAAAAAATTTAAGAAGTTGCAACTCGTATGTAGTCCAAACGCAAAACTTCAGTAGCAAGATGATGGTTGCAGGAGAAAGTTCAACTATAGACACATTGTAGTTCAAAGGCGTTCAGGTTATGTTAGAAACTAGCGGATGTACTCGTTCTTCGTGCAGCAGAGGTTCCCAAACTTTTTTCGCAGCGGCACCCTTTTTCAAGGCTATAAGAACTTTCCCGACAGGTTACCTTTAAAGCAATATGAATATGAAGGTTAGAATGAAGTAGTTAGGATGCATTTTTCATTATTTCTTTTATGCTTATAGGGCTAGCCATCAAGAAAGCACTCTCTTTGGAAAGGGATGTAGAATTTTGCGCCCCCCCCCCCCCCTCCATCTCAGGCAGTTCCTGTAAAAGAGAGGTGACCGGACACTGAACTCTTTCGAACTGGACTAAAATATTTTTGTTTTCGCTACTTGATCATCGGCTTGGCTAACTTTTTTGTGGGCTAATGGTTCAGAGAGATTTTTTTTTTTTTTTACTGTACTGCCCCAAAAGTTGGACTTTTCTTGATTATCTAGGCGGCAACCCTGGTATACGCTCGTTGCACACAGTTTGGGAACCTCTGTCGTACAGGCCGAAGCAAGTAATTCTAACATTTGTATTTGAAAGAACTTTATTCGTCGGGTTTAGCCACATTGTTTCCCTCCTAACAACAGCATTTGCGCCTTATACCCTGCTAGCAATTTTGCTCGGGCTACCACCGGCCACGCAGCCAGCCGATGACGGCCCGAGCAAAATTGCTAGTAGAGTAGTAAATGTAAACTGAAATAAGCAAACAAATAAATAAAATCCACTTTGATTTGTAGAACTTTATAGCACTTTGCTTCTTAAGATAGCCGAGGTAGAATGTGGAAATCCTTTCATTAATGGGGCACAATTTATTATTTGGGATTTTTTTTTTTTTTTTTTTTTTGGTACGGGGACAGTATAAAATTTTGAATTTGTACTTTTTTTAACCGAATCCATAAATTCTGCACCATTTTACGTTAACCCTTTAACGCGCAGTGTCCCCGTTCTGGGAACACCCAACTCGGACGGTTTGACGGTTGCCCGTCACGAAGAATAGATTGGATTTCTATAAAAATAGTATCGCGTGACCTAGCTGACGAGAATCCTTTACTTTTTAGCACGTTCTTTCCCGTCAAAAAAGGGTCACGATTATTTTTAACAGCACCGACACCGGCTGAAAAAATGGAAGAATGCGAGAACAGCTGGATAGATTGCCCCATGCTGTGAAAAGGGCAGCCGTTGACGCAGCCCGTATGACCTTTTAACGCAGACCGTATGGCCCTTTTCTGAAGCAGCTGGCTGTGCCGCACAGCCAGCTGTCGTCAAAAAAGGGTCTCTAGATCTGTGGCACGCGATGAACATTTCGATCGTCCGCCCTCTTGCGGGTCGTTAATTCGAGCGATGGCAACGGCTGCCCTTTTTTCAGCATTGGGAAAGGGTTGCGCCTCAAAGGGTTAAGCTACTTTGTAATGTACTGCATTTCTCTTATGATCCATATTCTAGGAATTACTGTCTAGGTCGGTGTTTTTTGGTACACTCTGTATATATTATAATGAAGGACCCTATCCAGGGGAGAATGAAATGGGGCCCTAGGCAACACCCCTCCCCTCCTGAAATTATTATTTGAATTTATTTTTTGTTAATTGGATGTCAGCCCATCCAGCATTTTTGTAGGCCATTCTACATTTTCCAACTTCTGGGCATCTTCCGAAAATTTTTTCTCGCTACGTCCCTGTATGTCATAATAATCATCATCATCACGATCCTAAACCACGCATGCACACCATCATTAGGCTTTTACCCCCCCCCCCCGGAGTATGATTCATCATTCTCGTTACCGGCGTGCCGTTTCAGAGCCGGTGGCATTCGCAGAGTTTACCTGCACACGAAAAATAATTCATTATTAGCGAAGGGTTTCCTTCCTTTTCCTTCAGGCATCAGTGTCAGGCACAGAAGTTTCGATGCAGGGTTCGCTCGAGTGCGTGCTCCTGACTGCTCATTAGTCATTCCGTTGTTTTGAAGGAAAGGGGGGGAGGGGAGAGGGGCCATTTTTGATTTGGATAGGGAGCGGTGCGCTGTTCTCTTTAGGCGTCTTATTTTCCGAACGCGTTTCACAAAACGAGAAATAGTCTAAAACGTTTTTCTATATTATATTTATAAGCTGTTTTTTTTAAATACAGGGTAGGCAAAAAAGTCCGTAAAAACTTTAAAAATTCGTTAAAAAGGCAGAAATAATGGTAGAAAAATTGCGGTTTAGACAAATGGGTTTAGAGGGCGGTCGGACTTTTTTTTTTATGACATAAAAAGGTTATAGTTCCAAATGTTACCGATAGGGGGCACTGACATGCAAACGCCATACTTTCTCCCCATACGCCATCATTTCTCCCCATACACCATCATGTAAAGGAAATCTGTCGTAGCCCAGTAGAAAAACTATAAGACCTATACACACCAAAATCAATACCGGTCTTACGGTGATGGTTTATGACATATATGCCCAATATGAGCTCAATCGAATGCACTGTTTATAAACGTTAGTGCATGACTAAGTTTCCTATTAAAAAAATCTGGAGTGACTCCACTCGACTTTCCGAACACTTACGATTAAGATCATTACCAAGCATTTAAATAAATTTGAATCGATGAATAATTCAAACATATATACCAAACTGAAACTCAATCGAATGCACCGTTTAAATGCTTGCTCACTTTCAAGAATTTCCTCATATGCCATTATGCCATAATATAAAAAAATTTTTTGTCGTAGCCCTGTAGAAAAACTATAAGTCCTATACACACCAAAATCAATACCGGTCTTGCGACGGTGGTTTATGACAGATATATCCAATTTGAGCTCAATCGAATGCTCCGTTCAGGAGCTATCGTGTTCACTCACACACACACACACACACACACACACACACACACACACACACACACACACACACACACACACACACACACACACACACACACCACACACACACACACACACACACACACACACACACACACACACACACACACACACACACACACACACACATACATACATACATCTCGTAAAAATAGCATAAATGGATTCAGAAGCCCTCAAAACGTGTAAAAGCACCAAAATCTCGAAGTCGAATTTTTTCATGATTACAATACTTTCCTTACATGGTACATGTTCGGAAAGTAAAAATTGAATCCGAAATCTCTCTCTCATTCATGCAAACCGCAATTTTGTATCGTTATTTGTTCTTTTTTAATGAATTTTTTAACTTTGATTCACCCTGAATGCGCGTCAACAGCTGGTGAAAACTTCAAAAAATTCCTTAAAAAAAGAACATGACAAAATTGAAGTTTTCATGGAGAGGATGAGAGAACTTTCGAATTTTTTTTAAATTGAAAATTGGTTTCAAATTGTGTATGTCAGCGCCACCTATCGGTAACATTTGGAATGATAAACTTTTTTTATCTTTGAAAAAAATCCGATCACCCTCTATAATACTATTTGTGCAAACCGAATTTTTCTCACTGAAGTTTTTAGGGACTTTAGCGCCCACCCTGTAGAATTTTAGCCTTGTTGTTTCATTGCTTTGTGCAGGTTGATTCATAAATAATGTGGGCAATTTCAGAGCATCATAAATTTTTATTGAATTAAGTTATTTACATGAAATTTTGACTGGTGTTCTTTAGCATAGTACACTTTACGTAAACGTTAGTCATAGCCAAAAGAGCTTTTTCGACCATTTTCCTAACTTCCTCTTTGATTGATTTTTTAAGCCTTTGAAGTGTTCTTTCTTTAAGTATCCCTTTAAAAAATAATGGCAAGGAGAGTAGAGTTAGGGCATGATGGTAGCCATTTCTCACGGGGAAGAACATTTTCTTTTCTTTCAGCCATTTTATAGTTGATTTTGCAGTGTGACTTTTTCCAGAATCTTGGTGAAAAAAAAAATTTTCTTGAGGGTAAAGACGTTTATTTTATTTGATCATGTGCTTCAAAACATTACATAATTAGTAGTAACTTTACATGGTAGTAATGAGCATCGATTTTAGCCTGTGGTTCTCAAAAACAAAAAAGAAGAAAAGAAAACCAGTTTTGTTAAGAGCTGAGAGGACATTCCTATCCATACCATAACACCTGGCGGCCAACTTGCCTTTTGCAAAACAGCTGAGTCTTTGCGACGTTGTTCGCGTAAAACATTTTAAGTTCGTTTTGCTAGTTGTACATGACAAATGAAACAGTGCTTCATTCGAAATTATCCACGTTTTTATATCTACCTTTGCGCAAGCAACATTAAATACACAGGCCAAGAACGTTTTCTTTGTTTTTCTACGGTCTTTGCAAACATTGGATGACAGACTGACACCATCCCTTTTTTTATAGCCAATTTTTTTCTGACGACAAATTGTCGATTGTCATACCTGTACTTTCTTTGCTAAAGTTCTTTGATGCAGAGGATTTTAAGACTACTTTTTTTGTTTTTCCACCAAGGACTTCCTTTCGTCCACATTCCCACTACCGCCCCCCTCCCCTGGAGCTTCTGATTGCCAGCCAAATTTTATGTCTGTTCAAAGTTTAGATAGTAATCCGTTAGAAAAATTTCTTTTCTGATTTTTAAATGCTTAATTTCGGAGCCATAAATTACTCCCACTCATAAAAATAGATTGGTAATTTAAACGTCTCATTTTTAAAATAAAACGAGTGGTCAATCGATTTGAATTGACCATGAATAGTTATATGCTTTAAAAATGTCTTACAGTTATTTCGAATCAACTTTCCAGTAAGCTTTTCGTGGTATCGGACAAACGTTATTTAATTGACGAGGCTCCATTCTCAAATTTCCTCAGGGTGGTCCTAAACTGTGTGTCGAAAATGTATAACGGGTGGTTGAGGGTACCAAAACGGTTCAGAATCCCATACCAATGTGGGTTGTCGGAAATGTCATATTCATGTACCTGTTTACAATCACTCTTTTGCATCACATAATAGCCTAATATTTCTCTTGCATCCATGAAACGTAATAGAATTTCTAAACTATCCATTTTAGTTAGGTGCTTTCTGTCGGAAATGCGTTCGTTTTTGACAAGCGATGGTCAGAAATTTCACTGTTACTTCAACCTTTCTTCCAAATTGATTATCAACAGGCTCGCGAAGACGACATTTTCGACTCTAAGTGGCTATGTGTGTCTGAACCATCTTGTTCCCTTTCTACTTGCCTTACATTTTTGACGTATAGTTCAGGATCACCCTGTATATCTCGAGAGTCACAGTACACTCTTGATAATCCGGCGGTTGGTGAGTCCGGCACGTTCGATAATCCGGAGCTCTTGGGAAACGCATATCATATTGCCTTCCGATCCGCAGGTGTTTAGACCTGGACACTTGCCGATCGGAAAGAGTGGACGCTTGCCAATTATTCATTCCCCACTACAACTACCCGAAGGTATTGCGGACATTTTATTAGGGGGTGGCACCCAGTGGGCGACCATCGTTACTCCCCTCTGAAGGGACGGGCAAGGCAACATCCACGCCCAATCCGTGATTCGAACCCGGACCCAGGGCGTGATAGAACGGTTCTTAAGCCACTACACCACCTAGGTGGCTTCTCCATCAAACTTGATGGCATGCACTCGGCTTAAACCAAACGATCCAAATTCGATACCATGAAGCGAAATCTATCCTTTTTGTACTGGAAAAAGGAGGTCTGTTCTCTTCCGGTTGTTGGGAATTAATCGGTAGTGAACTGCCAACTGCCCAGACTCAGCTGTTTGGTGATTCGACCATATGGGAGGGGTGGAGGCGCTCAGCCCATCACAAGAACCCCCTTGACGCTCCTCCATAAGACTCCTCCTCCAGTTAACACAAAGGCGGGTCAGGGCGTACCACCGACTATTTCGCAACAACCTGGGGAAAATAGACCTCCCGGATGGTTTATGAATCGGCCGCGGAGCGAAACAGTGCCGAAAGGTGCAGGAAAAGAACGGTTCATCTGGGAGATAACGAGTTATAAAACAGATCATCTTCTATAGGGCACTATTGTTGCGGAACTCTCAGCTAATTCCTGGGTTCGTCGTTCTAAACTCCAGTCGGTGTAGAAAGTTCTAGTAAAGAGTCCACTTGTCAGGATGGAACACGAACTTCATGGGTTCTAGAACTTCGTAGAACCATCCGCTGTACAAAATTCACAAGCAAAATCGGACAGTAATGTGCTTTGAACAGTCCGCTCAGTACACAGTCCACCTCAGTAGCTTTCACAAATGTTGTATTTCTCACACAAAATGAAACACTTCCACAGTCAAAAATTCAGTGGAAATGTACGAGGGATTTCGTATACAGTCCCTCAAGACACAGAAATGAAGAAATTATACACAGCACTTAAAAACAAACTTTCTAAAAGACAAGCGAAAATACCGCTTCTATAGCGCCAATATACAACCTTATGCTTTGGCAGAACGGCATCTGCTCCGTACGCAGGCTACAGCAAGACTCACCCAAACAGGGGGGGGGGGGAACCCACCGCTTTTATAGTCTACGACGAACACCGTGGAAAGTTCCAGAGAAAACCATCCGTGGAATGTTGTAGAACAAGCTCGATTTCGATTACGTAATAGAAGAGTCATAATAGGCAATTATGTAATGCTGTTGCAGGAAAACAAACTTTAAAGGCCCCATTGAAAAAATCTCGCCCAATGTCCGAAATGTTTGGCGAAATATTGCCCAATTGGGAGCCAAAAATAAGTCCCCAAAAGCGAGGTCTTAGAGATTTCTATAGAGAATGCTATACAAACCAATGCAGAAACATTAAACCCTATTTCTCGCGTTCTAGTTAACCAATTTCGATGCAACAAAGAGCAAAATTTAACTACTGGACGCGTAGAACACGAATTTTAAACTAAATTAAACCTCAGAACAGCGGGTTGTATCGAAAATTCGTAAAGCTATGCAAAATGAGCGAAGTAAGCAATAAATCGGATCGCTCTTTTTTTGGGAACTGCTGACTTCGGAGAAGAACGCTCCTTCGAATGAAGCTCATACCCTGGAACCATGGGCACCCACGTACCCTATTTAGTGTCTCGGACGGACAGACAGGCAAAAGGAAATCATAAACGCTTTTCTAACTTGTAGGAAATTGTTACCATGGAGACAACAGGCTGTATGCAATATACATGTATGCCCACTTCCTTGCTTAGAACGATGCGAAAAGTGAATCGAGTGTCCTGACGCCGGATAATGACTAGGCACTCGACTCTCGAGTTAACCCTTTGAGGCGCAACCTTTCTCAATACTGAAATAAGGGCAGCCGTTGCCATCGCTCGACAGAACGGCCCGCAAGAGGGCGGAAGATCGAAACGGCCATCGCGTGCCACAGATCGATAGACCCTTTTTTTTGCTGGCTGTGCCGGCACAGCCAGCTGCGTCAAAATAGGTGACGCGATGAATGTTTCGATCGTCCGCCCTCTTGCGGGTCGTTCAGTCGAGAACGGAGCATTGAGCCATCTATCCGGCCGTTCTCGCATTCTTCCATTTTTCGGCATATGTCAGTGCTGTTAAAAGAAGAATCGTGACCCTTTTTTGACGGAAAAGGACGTGCTCAAAAGTAAAGGATTCCCGTGAAGCTAGGTCACCCGCCACTATTTTTATAGAAATCCACTCTATTCTTCGTGACTGGTAACAGTCCAAACGTCAGAGTTGGGTGTTCCGAGAGCGGGAACACAGCGCGTTTTATGTGGTTTTTGACTTGACCTTTACAAAGATAATTGGTTTTTCTTTAACCCTTTGAGGCGCAACCCTTTCCCATTGCTGAAAAAAGGGCAGCCGTTGCCATCGCTCGACTGAACGATCAGCAAGAGGGCGAGCGATCGAAACGTTCATCGCGTGTCACAGATCGAGAGACCCTTTTTTTGACGCAGCTGACTGTGCAGCACAGCCAGCTGCGTCAAAAAATGTTCTTTTAGCTCTGTGCGACGCGATGAACGTTTCGATCGTCCCCCATCCTGCTGGTCGTTCAGTCGAGCGATGGCCACGGCTGCCTTTTTTTCAGCATGGGGCCATCTATCCGGCTGTTCTCGCATTCTTCCATTCTTCAGCAGATGTTACTGCTGTTAAAAAGAATCGTGACCCTTTTTTTTACGGGAAAGGACGTGCTAAAAAGTAAAAGATTCTCGTGGAGCCATGTCACCCACCACTCTTTTTATAGAAATCCAATCTATTCTTCGTGTCTGGCAACCGTCAAAACGTCCGAGTTGGGTGTTCCCAGAGCGGGAACACTGCGCGTTAAAGGGTTAAAAGAGAGAACAAGCAGACAGACAAACCCAATAACAGACACTTCTCATATTTGCCGGAAAAGAGTTAAAAAATCTCCCTTATCCGAAGAAAAATTCCGTCATTGGAACCTTCAATGAAATGACGAACAGAGTTCTGAACCATACACCTTACAACATACGGAATTTTTTCTTTTTTCAGTCAAACATTTAATTTACAAAAAAAGAAAAATGACTCGGTTATAATACATCTTTCAATTGGACGGAAATAATTTTGGAATGGATTCAGCCACCCCCCTCCCCCCCTAAAGCTATCATTGGATGTCATTTTCGAATAAAATATTTTACCATTCCCTTTTTTTTACATATTTGACTCGGAACACAGAGATAACGGCGGAGGAGGGGGGGAAGAAATACATTACCGTAGGTACATTTTATTGAATATGCAAATTACTTACCATTATCGTCCATGTTCCCCAAGAATTGAAATCTTTTTCTTCCCCGATTTAAAATAACCTTATTTGGAAGAAAGAAAATTTTCTGAATTAATTCCGTTTCTTCAGATGTCATTCCCTCTCTTTTTTATTATTTTTTTCCCCCCAGTAGCAAAATATATAAAAAGAAAGTTAAAATGAAATCATTCATGATAAGATTGCCCTCAAAGATGCAGTTATAGGTTGGATAAAGATTTAAAGCTTTTTTTTTTTTTTCCTTGCCTGGTCGCTGTCAGAGATTCATTTAACCCTTTGAGGCGCAACCCTTTCCCAACGCCGGAAAAAAGGGCAGCCGTTGCCATCGCTCGACTGAACGACCAGCAAGAGGGCGGACGATCGAAACGTTTCGATCGTCCGCCCTCTTGCTGTTAGTTAAATCGAGCGATGGCAACGGCTGCCCTTTTTTTCTGTATTGGGCAATCTGTTCAGCTGTTCTCGCATGCTTCCATTTTTCAGCAGATGTCAGTGCTGTTAAAAATAATTGTCACCATTTTTTGACGGGAAAGGGCGTGCTCAAAAGTAAAGGATTCTCGTGGAGCTGGTCACCCGCCACTATTTTTATAGAAATCCAATCTATTCTTTGTGACTGGCAACAGTCAAAACGTCAGAGGTGTTCCCAGAGCGGGAATACTGTGCGTTAAAGGGTTAAGAAAACTGAAGGAGCGTCGCCGATTGAAAAAATACCGCTCTAGCAGCGGACTTGTTACTTCTATCTATCGTTTTCTTCGATATACTTTCACATATATCCATATTATTCTCAAGACCTTACACTAGATTAAAATAGGGTTTTACAGACACAATTTTGGGCGACACTGTTAACCTTTTACAGACCATTGTTCCCACTTGGAAACATCCAATTAAAAATGTATTCAAAAATGAAATTTTATCGATATTGACTTGAAAATGTGAGCAGAAAAGTTAAAAGACGACTTGACTTTTTGAAATATAGAGTTTTCAATTAACAGTGATACAATTTTTAAAAAATCTGGAGTGACTCCACTCGACTTTCCGAAAACTTACGATTAAGATCATTATCAAGCATTTAAATAAATTTGAATCGATGAATCATTCAAACATATATATAGCCAATGGAAGCTCCATCGAATGCGCCGTTTAAACGCTAGCGCAGTTTCAAGAATTTCTCCCCATACGCCATCCTGTAAAGGAAATCTGTCGTAGCCCAGTAGAAAAACTATAAGACCTATACACACCCATATCAATATCGGTCTTACGATGATGGTTTATGACATATATGCCCAATATGAGCTCAATAGAATGTACTGTTTATAAACGTTAGTGCACTTTCAAGAATTTCCTCCCATAGGCCATCCTGTAAAAGAAATCTGGGTCGTAGCCCTGTAGAAAAACTATGAGTTCTATACACACCCAAATCAATACCGGTCTTGCGACTGTGGTTTGTAACCTATACACCCAATTTGAGCTCCATCGAATGCCTCGTTGAGGAGCTATCGTGTTCACTCACATACACACACACATAAGTCTCGTAAAAATAGCCTAAATGAGTTCGGAAGACCTCCAAACGTGTCCATACATCCAAATCTCTAAGTCGAATTTTTTTCCTGATGACAGTACTTTCCTTACAGGGTACATGTTCGGAAAGTAATTAAAAAAACAACACATAAATTATTCAGTGAGACACGATTATTTTTTTTTCATTTGAAAGCTTACATTATACCATAAAGTATGAACAATAATATCGTTCATGAGAGCACCACGACTACTCTGTACATACTGCATTGTGTCAACCCAATTTTCCATCACTCTCAGATAAATTGGGTGTTATTTCACGAATAACACGTTCAATGTGGGTTTTTAATGGCTCCATTGTTATTGGATGATCAGCACAAACTTTTGACTTAACCTATCCCTAAAGAAAGAAATCGCAAGGTGTTCGATCACAAGAACTGAATAATGTCGTCCATGAATTCTTCTCATATTTCTCTCAGTATTCACATATGAACACCGATTTTGATAAAACAATTTAATAATTTCGGAACGTTGTTCCGGCGTCTATCTTTACATGATTCAATGGCACAGCATGCTATACACAAATGACACAAGAAATGCCAAAATGAATACGTAGTGTTGCCATTTTGACAATTTAAAATTGTATCATCCCTATTGGAAAACCATTTAGAAGTTGCATTTCTATCGTGAGTCGGAAACTAGACAATAAATCAAGTCATCTACGAAAATAGCCATTTTCATAAATTTTTACAGAACTATCTTGATACACCCTCTCCCACCCCTTCAAAATTCATTCGTGTCTTTACTTGAATTTAAAAATAAATCTTTGTCATCAAAAATTCATTGTCAATATTTCACATATTATTTAAACTACCCATCAGTTTATTCCGTTTTCGTAAAATTTCAGTCAACGTAAAATTACAGTCAGAAATGACCCATTCTCGCTACTGGGAACACAGTGAAAACTGTTTACAGTATTCCTTCCCCCACCCCCACCCCCCATTTAAGTGACATCATTTACCTAACGCATTAGGGGATAATAGATGCAGCAAACCAATTTAAAATATTCATGGATCTCAATTCGGTCTGTAAAAGTTTTATAATAGTAGTTAACATTTCACCATAGAATGGTGAAAATTGGTTGCAACCTTTGAATGGAGAAACGTTGAGTCCATGATTTGGTGCTTAAACTGATCAAAGAACCAAATCATGGTTCAACGTTTCTTCATTGAAAGATTGTAGCTAATTTACTCTATGGTGAAATGTTGAACTACTTCTATCAACGGTGTATTGTATTTGAACTTCTAAAATGAATTTTTAATTTCGTGTCCTTTGAAGTACGAAAACGTCTTTAAAAAGCATTTTAAAGGATTAGAACGCCAGGTATCGGATATTTGGACGATCTTATAACAATCTAGTCAACTTACATAGAGAGTGTTTTACGGAAAACTTCTAACTCTGAAAATGAATAGCTCAAAAACTGTGATAAATGGAAGCATGAAACAAGCGGTATGTTCATCCAAAACCGTAAAAGTTTGATACTGAAGCAGAAGATTTTAGGTCCAAATTCCACCGATAGATGGCGCTATAAGTGGCAATACGGATATCAGAAAGAAAGCTCGAACACCGAGAACAATCGCATGAACATCGGTTGAATGATCTGATCCCAAACGGTAAGTTTTGGGCTATGGAGTGGTCATGTGTGCCACAAAGAGAGAGTTTCTTAGATTCGTCTTGCTATTTGCAGCTCCATCTACTGACGCAATTTTTAACTAAAATTTTCGGGCATCCGTATGAAATTCTTAAATTCTTTTTTTTTTTGTGATAAATATACCACTGGATTCATGCTTCTGTCAGTCACCGTTTTTGAGTTATTTATTTTAAAAGTTAAGGCTGCTTCGTGAAACACCCTTACATTTTTCAGCGCGAACTGATAAACGGACAGACAGGCAAATAAACCGAAATCGTAAAAACTGGTCATTTTTAAAAAAATTAACTGAATGCGTCATGAAAAATCTCCTTTTGTTACAATTTTTGTGGTCTGGTGAGGACGAATACAATAAGAGTCCATGAAACATCGATGCTGCAACAGCCTCCACGTCTTAAATGTTTTAACACTGAATAATTTGTATCGATCTTCTAGACCAATGAATTTTTTTTTTCGGTCTTTTATTTTACACGTGCAACCAATGCATGGAGCAACCTTTAACATTTTATAACTTTAAAAAGGTAATTTTTTTAAACGAAAAAATTATTTACAGCTAAGGAAAAAAAAAAAGCAAAATTATCCAGTCCAACGGAAAATTACAGGGAAAAAAAGAAGGGAAATAAAAAGATTTCCACGAGAAAGATAGTATCTCTCTTTAAACACACATATCCAAGAGATTCCTATAAAAACTAATTGAAATCGCTGTACCCAGTTCAAGAAGAAAACTACCTTCTGAAGCAGTTAGCATACACTGGAAAAGAAAAAAAAAAGAATTCAATGCAAACATTATATATAATACACCCCGTTCCAGTCCTTAAAAAAAATAGGGCTGTAAAATTCTAAATGCGTAAGAGCGCATTTGAGCAAAGTGTGGATTTAACGGCGCCGCGGCCGTTATAAGTGGACCATAAATTTCAGCGCCCTCTCGAAGAAAGGGAAAAAATAAAATAAAATAAATTATTTAATTTTATATCATCGAATCAGTGGAGTACATCAAAGCAAGAATGACGTACAGATTATCTCGAGCATAAAGAATTCAAATAGATTACGGGTGAATAGAAATTTCGAGACTTTATTAAAGGAAATGGTAGCTTCATCTATAAAAATTCTGTACTTCAATGATACATATATATCTATTATATACACTCTACTTGCTTTCTGTTTCAGCTTTGCGTAGATTTCGAAACGGGTTGTAATGCGTTTTTACTTCCAGCTAATGGAAATTTGCGTAGAGTTTACTAGAAGAAAAACCCTCATTGGTAGGGTTGCCAGGTCGCCAAACCCAATAGCCGGACAAACCAGCCAGTACGACCGGACATTAGAGTAAAAATGCCGGACAGCTTACAATATTGAGGATTTTGTCTCAGTATTAATAGGTACGACGAAAAAAAATTATATGTAAAATCAAGCTTTTATGATTATTACCATGTATCTTGTTCAATTCTAATGAAATATAAATAACATCGAATGCCAAACCAGTTCAAGTACTTTATTACTAATCAGCCAAAGTGGCCAGTCAAAAGCCTAACAAAAGCCGGACACCGTTCAGTTTGGCCGGACACGCAATCAAAAAGCCTAACTATGTCTGGCTTTATCCGGACGCCTGGCAACGCTACTCATTTTGGTGGCAATGACAACGGATGCTGGAGAAAACATTGAACGGAAAATTGTCTGCTCTTTATATATTGTTACAAATTTTTAGGGCAGCCCGCTGTTCTGGGGTTTAAAATAGTTCAAAATTGGTATTCTACGCTTCAAATAATTAAATTTTGCTTTTTGCTGCATCAAAATCGGTCAAGTATAGAACCTGAGACACGGAGGTTTCGGTTTCCCTATTCTTTAGTGTGGGGTTTCTAGAAATCTCGAGAAATATGGGTCGTAAGCCTTCGGTCACTTCACTTTTGGTTAGTTTCATGCTTGCCTATTAAAACATATTCTGGACGTGTCATTTTATCTCTCTCTTTCGTGAATTTCGCCTGGTCACCCTATGTTGCATTTTTACTACTTCCAGCTAATGGAATTTTCGTAGAGTTTACTAGAAGAAAACCCTTATTCTGGTGGCAATGACAGTGGATGGCCGGAGAAAAACATTGGACTGAAAATTGCCATCTCTTAATATAATCTTATAATAGCACTTAAACATTGGCGTAACAGGCCCCCTATACGGCGGCATGTCCTGCACTGGGCCCTCGCGACCAAGGGCTCTGGGGCGTAGCCCCCGGTGTTTCACTCCCAAGCAAGCTTGGTCCTCGTTGTAGCGACCCAATCAAAGGATGAAAGGCTGAATGAACCTTGCCTAGCCCGGGAATCGAACCTCCGACCTGTGGCATTTCAGCGCAATGCACACCATTTAACCACAGGCCTTCTAATCTTACAATGAGTCCACTTGAAATAAATGACTTCCTATTATGTTTTTATGACACGGTGATGTACTATAGGACTGAACACTCTCCATTAGCTGCTTGCTTGGATGTGTGGTACACGAACTACCTTTCAATTTCTTAAACATTGGGAATCGAGTAACGTGCAGCGATCCTGGCGGTCAAAGAATTAAACATTTCCCGCCCTGACTGCTCATTAGTTTGACATGTTTTTAATTTACCAGCCTAGCATGGGAACGAGATTATATGAACGCGAGCACTCCATTTTAATTATTTTTGTTACCTTTGCTTCCGTGGTTGCCTTAGTAACAAATGAATGAAAAAAAGGAAAACCAGAAAATGGCTTCGAGTTCATGACTGAATTTTTTATGCAACGTGAGTTTAATACTTTAACATGAGTTCGAGTTGAACGTCGAATGGAACGCCGCGTGAAATAAATGTCAGTACTGTTTGTTTGAGTGTGATCGTCATTATAAATAAACACTTTTTAAATCGTGTCTTCTCTTGTCTGTCTCCTGTGTCTAATCGTGTCTGTGCGGCACAGCCAGCTGCGTCAACAAGGGGTCTCTCGATCTGTAGCACGCGATGGACGTTTCGATCGTCCGCCCTCTTGCTGGTCGTTCAGTCGAGCGATGGCAACGGCTGCCCTTTTTTCAGCATTAAGAAAGGGTTGCGCCTCAAAGGGTTAAACAGTTCTATGACCAAGGCACCCCTCTTCCCGTAAGCAGATTCGTCTCGTTCAGCCCTGCCGTAGCGCATAAACAGGCATTCGTATATCCCGTGGTAGTGTCCATGGGCGCCGGCAGCATAGGGCAAGGGGGGCAATGCCCCCCTGGATTTTTGTATGCAGTGTTTTGCCTTGCTTTTTTGCTCTTTCCAACAGGGTAACCATACGTTGAAGTAGTCTTTGCCCCACCTTGAGTAGTCTTCCCCCCCCCTTGAGTAGTCTTTGCGCCCCCGCCTGGGAAATATACTACCGTCGCCCATGGTAATGTCGATAGATAAGAGTGCTTGAAAGCGATTTTACGTTCACTTTGTAATTTATCAAGTTGTAATTTATCAAGTCACTTTGTAATTTATCAATATTGTTGATGTCTGTAATCCATAGTTAAGGAATGAAAGCCGAAGGCAGATATTTTTCGGAACACCCTGTGTACAGAAATTTGCGAGAAATAAATATGTATATCTTTGTAATTTATCGAGTTGTAATTTATCAAGTCACTTTGTAATTTATCAATATTGTTGATGTCTGTAATCCATAGTTAAGGAATGAAAGCCGAAGGCAGATATTTTTCGGAACACCCTGTGTACAGAAATTTGCGAGAAATAAATATGTATATCTTTGTAATTTATCGAGTTGTAATTTATCAAGTCACTTTGTAATTTATCAATATTGTTGATGTCTGTAATCCATAGTTAAGGAATGAAAGCCGAAGGCAGATATTTTTCGGAACACCCTGTGTACAGAAATTTGCGAGAAATAAATATGTATATCTTTGTAATTTATCGAGTTGTAATTTATCAAGTCACTTTGTAATTTATCAATATTGTTGATGTCTGTAATCCATAGTTAAGGAATGAAAGCCGAAGGCAGATATTTTTCGGAACACCCTGTGTACAGAAATTTGCGAGAAATAAATATGTATATCTTTGTAATTTATCGAGTTGTAATTTATCAAGTCACTTTGTAATTTATCAATATTGTTGATGTCTGTAATCCATAGTTAAGGAATGAAAGCCGAAGGCAGATATTTTTCGGAACACCCTGTGTACAGAAATTTGCGAGAAATAAATATGTATATCTTTGTAATTTATCGAGTTGTAATTTATCAAGTCACTTTGTAATTTATCAATATTGTTGATGTCTGTAATCCATAGTTAAGGAATGAAAGCCGAAGGCAGATATTTTTCGGAACACCCTGTGTACAGAAATTTGCGAGAAATAAATATGTATATCTTTGTAATTTATCGAGTTGTAATTTATCAAGTCACTTTGTAATTTATCAATATTGTTGATGTCTGTAATCCATAGTTAAGGAATGAAAGCCGAAGGCAGATATTTTTCGGAACACCCTGTGTACAGAAATTTGCGAGAAATAAATATGTATATCTTTGTAATTTATCGAGTTGTAATTTATCAAGTCACTTTGTAATTTATCAATATTGTTGATGTCTGTAATCCATAGTTAAGGAATGAAAGCCGAAGGCAGATATTTTTCGGAACACCCTGTGTACAGAAATTTGCGAGAAATAAATATGTATATCTTTGTAATTTATCGAGTTGTAATTTATCAAGTCACTTTGTAATTTATCAATATTGTTGATGTCTGTAATCCATAGTTAAGGAATGAAAGCCGAAGGCAGATATTTTTCGGAACACCCTGTGTACAGAAATTTGCGAGAAATAAATATGTATATCTTTGTAATTTATCGAGTTGTAATTTATCAAGTCACTTTGTAATTTATCAATATTGTTGATGTCTGTAATCCATAGTTAAGGAATGAAAGCCGAAGGCAGATATTTCTCGGAACACCCTGTGTACAGAAATTAACGAGAAATAAATAGGTCTCGGAAACAATCAGGAAGCAGAACAAGTTCGAAAAGCAAATTGGGAGAGCGGTATACTCCATTAAAATTGATAAATGAACGGCGTCCGGAATGATCCGGAAAATCCATGAGATATTATCCAAATACCATGGCAACCTTTTTTCCTTTAAAAAAAATATAATGATAATAAAGGAGCCAAAAGAAAGAGAAAGGCCATAACGTTTTTAAGTACGCCATTTTCACTTAAAATATAAGTGTGGATAAGCCATGGCAAGAGCTTTTAATTGGACCATAAATTTGAGCGTTGTTTTTGCCTGGAGAAGAAGAAGGGGGAGGGGGGGGACTGAAAGTGCGTTTAATTTCATTCGATTCATTTTATGAATGTGCGCCCCCCCCCTCCCCAAAACTAAGAGAGAGTGACTAGTCGGGTCCCGGCATTAAGTTATTATCGCGTTCTGAAAAGTATGAAATGTGGTTTAATAAGGGGAACATTTTTAAACGTTCCCAAATTGAGAAATAACTCATTTTTACAGCTTTTTTTTTTGTTGTTGTTGTAAACCGTTGACCCTTTGAGGCGCAACCCTTTCCCAATGCAGAAAAAAGGGCAGCCGTTGCCATCGCTCGACTGAACGACCCGCAAGAGGGCGGACGATCGAAACGTTCATCGCGTGCCACAGATCGAGAGACCCTTTTTTGACGCAGCTGACTGTGCGGCACAGCCAGCTGCGTCAAAAAAAAAGTTCTTTTAGCTCTGTGCGACGTGATGAACGTTTCGATCGTCCGCCCTCTTGCGGGTCGTTCAGTCGAGCGATGGCAACGGATGCCCTTTTTTCAGCATTGGGCAATCTATCCGACTGTTCTCGGATTCTTTCACTTTTCGGCAGATGTCAGTGCTTTTAAAAATCATCTTTTGACGGGAAATGACGTGCTAAAAAGTAAAAGATTCTGGTGGAGCTCTGTCACCCACCTCTATTGTTACTGAAATTAAATCTATTCTTCGTGACTGGCAACAGTCAAAACGTCCGAGTTGGGTGTTCCCAGAGCGGGAGCACTGCGCGTTAAAAGGTTAAATGGCATTCCGGTCATTGCTGTAAATATTAGAAAATGCCAAAATACCTTTCTGATATTCAATGATTCGTTATGATCTTCCTTATCACATTGTGTCAGTGGTTCCCAACTTTTGTTTATGTGCGTGTGTGTGTGGGGGGGAGGGGTAACTTACCATAGCTTCTCCCCCTCACATTCCTCAACAAACATACGGTTTTTTTTATTCTTCTCAACAATGAATATTTCAGTCGCCTTTTCTACAAATTGCAGTGGAACCCCGATATCTCAAAAACCTTCATATCTCGAATTTAATCGTTTTCCCAGAGAAACTGACCCCCTTTCATTTCATCTGATTATCTCGAAAACTGGATATCTCGGATTTTTCCGGTGTCACTGACTTCGAGATATCGAGGTTAAGGTTGTATGGTGAAAAAAAAAAATTCTGATTTTAGTCTTGGTACACACATTGAAACAAACTAATAGCACCAGGGTCTCCAAAAAATTCCAGAGGGTTCTTCCTAAGCTGCTTGACACACTGCCATAAGCGAAAATACTGTGGCGTTTGTGAAATTTTCAGAAAAAATTCTTAAAAATGGATCTGAGCTTCAGGATTTTTCGAAGAGTGACACGCTTTGCCAATTTTTAAGAATGTTTTCTAAATGTTTTGAAACGAATACAGATATGGATCGTTTATTGCAGTATGTAGTACGGCTTGTAAAGAGACAGTTTCAAAATTTTAAAATGCCTCGCATTATTAGTTAATTGGTAATTATGTACCAAAATCACATGATTTTTTCGAACAACACCGTTAATGTAATTGGTCGCGTTTGAATAAATCTTTTAAGCGAAAATAGCTGTTTTTGGAGTAAAAACAAGATGGGTTTTTTTTTTAACACGCATTATCACTTGTTCTCTTAGCCCTTTTTTCAGTGGCGGCCCGTGGTCAAAACTGTTAGTGCAGCCGGAAGCATATGAGCCCCCCCCAGGAGTGGAAAACTTTGTTATTGAATTCGAAAGCTGGCGGATTAAGCCCTCACCGAGGGAAAAAAAAAAGGAATTACATAAAAAATGTAAGAGATCCTATTTTACTTCCATAAAATGGACATAAATTTCAACCAGCCACTCTTATCCTCAAAATTGCATTGATCCGTGTCTGATTCGAAGTTTCCTTAGAATTTTCTTTTGTAACGATAACTTGAGAAGAAAAGAAAACTTAGTTATTTTTTATAAGTCAAATCAATCCTCCTTTCTTTTAAACATGCGAATCGGTCAGTGATGTCCCCATAAAAAGGCGTTGTTTTAATTCAGATATCAATAATTTTAAAAGATTTTTAAAATTTCCCATGTTTAAAGAATTTTCTCCCTTTCCATGTCCTCTCAATGCCAGTTCTTGCTTACTTAAAAACAATACTGCTTGGATGGGTCATTGTCCATTCATAAGCGTCTATTCAGGCTTACGTTCTTGATAAATTCAGCAATATAAAGTGGAGAGTTTTCCAAACATGTATTCTCCTTATCCCCTCCCTCACTTCTCAGTCGAGTTCTCAAGTTCAGCCGCCGTTAAAAAATCTTACTTCGGCTGTAGCAGCTGCAAACTCCCTATGCCGGAGAGGCTGCTGACGTAGTCGTTGTCATGGCAACGGTGCTGCCCATTTTCTTTTCAGCGCTCTGGGCTGAACCAAAGATTTTCCCAATTGAATTGCGGGAAGATTAAAGTGCTTTTTTTCTGAATGAGCGATCCGGCCACAATACTTTTTTTTTGTTTGTTTTTTTTCGGAGATTTTTTTTAAATTTACCGTAGGAATTCCGCAATTCTAATCTGAATTTAGGAAAATTAGTAGAATAAATTATTTTAAAGTATGTGCTGATAATTTCAAGTGCAGCTCGGCTGTACTTGCTGTATCCCATACGAGCCGCCACTGCCTTTTTTCTCGTGCCACCCACCCCCTCTGCGAACGCTCTGCGGCCCCCCACGAAGGGGTGCGTGCCCCACTGGTATGCGGGTCTAGTGATGACGTCAAACATGGGCACTCATTCGATTTTGTTTGTAGAGGGGGGAGGAGGGACAAGTCGAGGGACCTATGCTTCAGAAAGACACTTATAATTAGTGTTGAAACACTTGTACGTTATACCAGTACGTAAACCATAACGGTATTATGGAGCTGGGGGGGTTGCCCATAGGTATGGGTGCTCATGATGTCCAAGCTTCAGTTTGTCTACAGACGAGAGCGACATCAACCAAGAATGCCGAAGAATAGAAGAACAGGACAGCAAAGCATATGCAGGACAGACAGACCGACAAACCGAAACCGTAAACACTTTTCAATCTTGTTGGAAAGCGTTAAAAAAACAGAGTGACTATTTTAAACCGACTCGATATTTAAATATCTATAAAGACATTCGCTCAGACATTGGAAAAACGTACTTTGAATTTGTAAGCGTGCCCAGATGAAGACAGACAGATAAACACTCGAAAATGAGTGCGGAGATTTTTCGAGAGCTTTCAAAAGAAAAATAATATCGCACAAAAAAAAGAAGATACCATAAAAATCTCTTAACCTCGTCTCGTCTCGTTTAATGAAATATTCATGAAAATGCGGCGGCTATTAAGCTGAATTCGGGTGCTGGGTCCCTCATCAGCGCCATTTCCATAAAAATTAATTCATTCAATAAACAAACTGAATAATAATTTTTTTTAAAAAATCCTCAGCTGAAAATGGTTATATCTTTCGAATGGTGCACTGCCGTTCAAGAGGGAGTGCGCGGGGGAGGGTTGGGAAGTAAAATAGCGTAGACCATTTTGTACAACTATCCCATTAAAGAAAGAAAAAATAATCTCTACCAGAGCGTTCATTTTTAATGAACGTAAAAGAGAAATCCAGCCTACAGTGAACGCGCGATTGGAGGCATATTAAATTGAACAAGAAAGATAAAATGTGTCAGACCTCATCGATTATGAAACCCTTTCCAGCAAAATTTCTTTTAAGCACTAGAGTGAAGTTTTGTCGACGCTTTTTGTGTTGCATAGAGCAATTTCAACCACGTGACCGGCAACGGAGTCTGCCAATAAAATCTCGTTTTTGAAATGACGTCTGTCCACCAGGAACTTGAATGAACCAATAGAAGCCTGATATTATTCCACCAGCATAGAATTGAAACTGCCCTATTTTTTCAGTAGGGTTGCCAGACAGCGGGAGAGGTAGAATAAAATGTTGAAAGTCACCAAGGGTTGCAATTTTTGAGGATGGATCGCTCATTGGGCTCCCAAAACTGAACCTAGCTATCGATTCTTTAGTATTTAGCAAGAAACTAACACAGTTTATTATAAAGGAGAAATGCAGTTAAAATATGCCTGACGAACAGTATTCAACGGTTTTATAGTAGGTGATTTTAATATAGTTTTCAATGCCAAAGAACAGTTTAATCGAACAAGGAAGACAAACACGGCACACTCATGGATTATGACTTATGATACACTTTTCAACTCAATGGAATGAGAAAGAAAAAATGGAGCGAAGCATGTATTATGCTACGCTTTTACTACGTGAATGGAGAAAATCAGTGGCGAAAGCAGATTAAAAAAAAAATCCAGGGTGTGTTTCATCCTCACAGTTATAGGTAAATTAAAAGAATAGTAGGTAAATAAACTAATAACAAATTACTTAGTGCTAATGAGACTATTCTTGTAATCACTTTTTTTCATTTTAATTACATGTTTATTAGAGTAAATTTATAAATGAAAGCAATGCTGGTATGAACTAAAGCTTTCCCCTGCACAAGAGGTGTAGTGGCTAGCGAACCATTGCATTACACGTTGAGTCCTGGTTCGATTCCCGGCTTGGGTGTTCACTTGTCAGTTCCTTCACAGGAGCTAAAGTTTCTGGGTGCCTTCATAATAAAATGCCCAATACTTGGGGCGTTAGTACTGGTAAACGGCTGATGGTCGAGTGCCCGCCCTTAGGGGTCGAAAACCAACACCTCCTACATACAGAAAGCCTAACAACTGAAACTTTGACGTCACCACTAGGCCTTCAAGTGATGACGTCATCACAGTTTTACTTTCATAAAGTGAAACTATTTGAATTTTCTGGTGAGTGTTACAAATATTAGAAAATATCTTAAGTTAAGGATAAAAATTAACATACCTTTGTGATACAAAACAATTCATTATGATCTAGTTCCTTATTATATTACATAATTAGTTAAAATTAAAAACTTGCTCTTGGTCGCAAAATTAAATTTTCTATCTCAAATCATCAAAATGCTGTTGCGTGTGAGTAAACTCACCAGAAATTTTAAACAGTTTTGCTTTATGAAAGTTAAATTGTGATGACGTCATTTTTAAAGGTCTACTAATGACGTGAAAGCTTGGTGACGTAGCATTTGTTAGGCTTTCTATATCTGGGAGGTGTTGGAAAAACTCCCTAAATCTTTCCGAGTGTCACAGTTTGGGAGGTGTTTTAACCCCCAGCAATTTACCCCCCCCCCTTAGGTGCGGTCGTGGACAAAACAGATCTCATTGCCCGGAGACGCACGAACGAACTGGCAACGATTGTCTCACCGACACTCTGGGGCACGTGCCCCTGACACACTTTCAGAAATAGACCAAAAATATGGAGTTCAGAGTTATAATCAGTGGCACAAAAATTAAGCCAGCTGTACAGGGTGTCCCAAACGGTCGTTGCCGAACTTAAGTACTTAACACGCTAGTCTGTCATACCATGACGAACAAGAATGCCACGGGAACTTGTGTCCGGAAATGCGAACGGCGACCGCTAGGGGGCGATGTCTCGCAGGCTTGTGGAAGCGCGATCATTTCAGCCTAGAACGTTGCCGGTGATGGATAAATCGGTTCACTAACTCAGAACGGGTTCGATACGCATGACGTGTAGCTGTAGTGTGCAGCTGAATGGGAAGTCATATTAATAAATAAGTCATTATTGATGAAAGTCGCACCCCTTTTGCCCTCATTGCTTCCTCCCCCCGTACACCTGCGAACATACTGCTCAAAGTACCGTACACCCGCGGGATCCTACACGTAGCTCATAACGACCCATTCTGAGTTATTAAGCCGATATACCCGTCTCAGGACACGTCCTAGGCTAAAATGACGGCGCTTCCATAAGCCTCTGCAACACATCGCCCTCTAGCGGTCGCCGTTTGCATTTCCGGACACAAGTTCCCGTGTCAATCTTGTTTGTCGTGTTATGACAGACCAGTATGTTAAGCAAGGGCGGATTAAAGAAGGGGTGGGGGCGGTGGTGACTACCGCCCCTCCCGATAAAAAAGAAAATAGTGTAAAAGTTCCTATTTTACTTCCATAAAATGTATGTATATGTGAATCTTCCAACTAACCGCCCCCACCCACAAATTGCATTAATTCGTCGCTGGTGTTAAGTATAGCAACGACTTTTAGTGATACCCTGTCTATAAGGGCACAAAATTTGAAAAGCTACTAAAATGTTGTAGTCAGGCCCTGTTGACGGGAATCCATTGTATTAATAATGAATGTTTTTTGTGCTTTGAGGTACGCAAAATGGCGCGCACGGAAAATAAGAGAAAGCCCTGTTTTTTCCCTTTTAATTACATCGTGTAAAGCTTAATATTAATGCAAACATACAGATATTAAGCTAATCACATCTAGTTTTTGCTCCCATTAAAATGCATTCAACTCACAAAAATAAAATACTTCCATCGCGGATAAAAATGCGCACGTGACCACCGAAATGGGCACCCCCTCGCAGCATAAGGGAGAGGGGTGGGGGAAGGAATCGAACGTTCTGTATAAACACGCGTATTAAAAGGAATTAAAGAACTTGAAAGGGAAAAATAACTCAGTTGTAAATTTTAAAGGAGGCGCCGGGAGTTAATGGATTTTCGTGATTTTTTAATAAATATTTTAATTCCATTGCCTAAGAGGATATCGTCTACACTTGCTCCAATTATTTCAATTAGGAATTTAAAACCACCTCCGTTTGAAATTAATAACTGATTTGCTTTAGTTAGAGCAGGAGAAAAGAAATAAAGAATAAGTGTTTTTTGAAGGAAAAATGTGATTAGATAATTGTAGAGAGGTGTCTTCGGAGATTTGTTTAATGCTGTTAATCGGCGTTGCTTTTAAATTTTGATATCCATATTGAAGTTTTTTTTTTTTTCCGAACAAGATATTTTCAATGAACATTTCGCTAATGAACCTTATAATGTTATTGCTTTGGAATTTTGGAATACGTCTCGTTAAAGAGGCCTCGATTTGCAAGGGGAATTCAATGAATAGTTTTTCAAAATGCATTCCAGTGTTATATCGTAATATTAGACTGAATGATAGTCTGTTTATTCATTTTTTAATTATGTCTTTTTATCTCTCAACACCAGTGGCGGATTTAGCTCTTGAGAGGCCCGAGGCGCAACTCAATTTTGAGCCCCCCCCCCTTCCTAAAAAAGTACTCTTCACTATAGTTATACCTTTATATTGCGCGTTCTATGCACACGTTTTTTACAGTAATTAATGATTTACTTAATCAGTTTGATTAACCAATATTAAATTACAACTGTCTGGTGGCTGTATATAAAAGGTTGCTAATGTTCCGATTTAAGTAAAAGTATTAAAACGATCTGCTAATTCTTGGGTAGAAAAAAATACAGTTTATATTAAATTTACTACTTATGTGTATTTTTAATGCACTCAAACCTTTCTTTGTGCGGTATATGAAAATTTCAGTCAAATTGAAAGATAATTGAGGAAGTTATCAATAATTAAAAAAAAAATTAGTAGGCTTGATCGGCCATTTAGTTTTTTCGATTTTCGACATGTATTTCATCATATTACATGTATTTCATAAGCATTACATGTACTTCATAAGTTTAGATTTTACATTACGTATGTACTGAATTCTATAATCGCTTAATTTAAGTTACTTTTTTTATGCGGTCCCTATTCACCGCATAAAAAATACTTTTTTATTGTGTTGCGTAAACTATTTTTTATAGTTGGTGAAGTTTAGTGCGATTTTTTTTAATGCGTTTTCTTTTATTCGGTCCCTATCCACCGCACAAAAACAGGTTTGAGTGTAATCTAGTAATCTATGAATAATAAAATAATATTTGTAGATTATTATATTAAATTTCGCTATCATTAGCTAATAATAACAAGAGACATTTTGAACAGCAGTTGAACATTTTTAACATTAGTTGGAATTAATTTCATTCTAAAGATTCGGATTTATTTTTTGAAATTTCTGGGAATGGACTAATTGATAAAGTCCAAACAAGGACAAAGAAATCTCATTTTTTGATTCTATATTCTCTTATTGAAAATTATGTCTAAAATATAAAAGTTAATTTATGTTTAAAATAAAATTATTTTAAAATGTTTTCACTCCTTTTACATCTAATTTATGTCTACAAACGAGCATTAAAAATAATTTGTATATTTATAGATTAGTACATTAAAAAATATTTTACCTCATGAAACTTAATAATTTTTTTTACTACATTTCGCTTTTTATGATTAACACTAAATAAACATCAGCATACATCTAAATATAACCGCGCAAATGCAATTTCATATTGGTGTACCTTGATTTTATCGTATCTGGTATTTACCTCTTGTTTCAATCGTGAAAATTTAGTGTACTTAACAGGGACTTTTAAGGGTCAGAACAGGGGAAACGTGATCAGAAACATGAATTAGACATCACAAAGTTTAGAAGAATTTTTTACTTGGATAAATGAAGCAAAAATTTAACATTCCTGTAAAAACATATTTATAAATATTTAAATATATTCATAAATTTCCCGCTTGAAACCGCAAAACTGTAAGCAGTTCAATAGTGAAAGTAAACTTTCGGTTTAGTCTAATTATTGTGTCTATTCAAAAACTGGCAATAAGTTTAGGACTATTGTACGATACTAGTACTAAGAATACGATGAGTACGAATTTTATATATATATATATATATATATACATACAAAAATACATACATATCATTCTATATTTGAAATAGAACAAAAAAGTCCTAGAAGAGAGTAAGGAAATATCATTATTTTAAGTACTTAAAATATAAAAAATATTACTGAGTTAAAAAATAAATTCCGCTTTATATTGAAACTCTATATGTTCTAAGCTTCTGCCCAACGCTTCTTATTAAAGTTTAGCATTTTCATCTGCGACTATAAAAAACATGTTAATATAGTTATCATAAATATTTTTTAGTTAAAAACAAAAAAAAATTAATTTAGTCATCATTTACTTTTTAAGTTTTTAATTAACTATGTTTGTCATTCCAGCTTAAAATTTGCTTATGAATTTTATCCCGCTTCCTATTATGCGATCGAGCTGAAAATTTGCACGCATAATTCCGGTGACACTGAGTACAGCTCTTCTTAATTTTTCAATACTTATTTTGACTATCACATATTTATTTTCCCCAAAATTGTGTTATCTCGTACATATCAGCTTGTATCTGCTTGATTATTTGTCGGCAATTTTTTATTATTACACCCTCGGAAAGTTCTTTTGATTCTAAAAACGATAAATAAGTCGTTATCTCGCTTAAAATTTTAGCTTAAATTTTTAATTTTTAGAGATTTTCCGAAAGGTAAATTATTCCTCTCAATTTCTGCACAACTGACATACAAACAGCTATGCATTCTAGGTATGGAAAAAAACACTCAAAATACTAGTGTTAAACGCTAAAATAAATAAAACTTTGTGAAAAAACACACATAAAAGGACACTTATAACAAGATACGATCGTTCCGACTGAAAATGCAATCAGTCTTCATCAGTCAAAGCTCTTCGTCTCACTGTTTTGTGAGATGAAGTTTTGTGTTATATAGATTCTTTTTGAGAACCGAAATTTTGAGGCCCCTTAGATTTGAGAGGCCCGAGACGCGCGCCTCAAGCGCCTATTGGGAAATCCGCCACTGCTCAACACCCTTTATTGAAAAATGTGTCCCAAAAATACGACATAAAAGTATGCGACATAATTTTACAAGTATTTCAATGCTATGAACTCCCAACAGCTTTCATCTATTGTTACACTATTTCGTAAGCTGTAGAATAGGCATCCCATGTATTTTTTACATATATTTAAATTAGTTCACAACAGCTTTCATCTATTATTAAAATATTTCGTAATCTGTAGAATAGGCACTCCATGTATTTTTCCATAAATAGGCAGTGGTTATGCCACTGAAAATGGTAGTCGGCCGAGGTGTGAAGGTCCCGGGTTCGGGTCCCATCGCGCGGCTGTCGATCTAACGGTCTGGAGTTTTGCTAGGTTTTCTCCAGATGTAACGTGAATACGCGTTAGAACCCCTTAGAAAGTCCACCTACCAAGGCACCCCCCATCCTAGGCAGATACCCCGAGTGCAGGTTTGTCTTAAAACACAACACATTTTCTATAAATAGGTTACACTCCTAAAAATTTCAACATAGGGTTACCAGCCGAAATACGCGAAAGAGGAGCAGACAAAGTCAATGAATATCGTTTTAATATGGCAATCATGAAACTCAAAAATGAGGGGGGGTTCAGGGGTATCTCCCCCTGACGAGGCTCAAACACCCGATTTTATTTATTTATTTTTTGAAACGGAATCCAGAAAATATTTCCAAAAACGTGGTTGTTCTGAGATCATTCATTTTGCTCTCTGATGATTGAGATCACCTTTATACACTGCTGGCCATCGTAAATGCAACACCCTGAAGGAAGCATGCAAATAATATGAAATTTACAACATGCATTAGCTGAGGTGAGATATGCAAATGATTAGAATTTCAGCGCAGACGCACATCAAGCGCGCCTGTGGCGCCACCTCAAAGCGCTATTTAAGGCTTGGAGATTTCGACGGTTTCAAGTACAGCAATTGTGTTTTTCTTGCTTTTTTTTCAAAAAAACGATAAATTATGCCTCGTAGGAAACAACGATCATCTTTTGATCAAGTGTCCGAGTTTGACAGAGGAAGGATAGTGGCATACCGAGATTGTGGGTTATCTTTCAGGGAAATCGGTCGTCGTATTGGACGAAACCAAACAACTGTGATGCGGATATGTGATCGTTGGGTGCAGGAGGGTACGACGGACAGACGTGATCGACCGCATCGACCTCAGTGCACCACGTCACGTGATGACAGGCAGATTGTACGCTTGGCAGTGACGGACCGCTCAGTCACATCACGAACCATATCACAGCAGATTCAGTCTGTAACGCATCATCCAGTGTCTGCGCGTACCATTCGACGTCGTTTACAGCAGAATGGTCTGTCCGCAAGACGTCCGTTGCTTTGTCTACCTCTGACGCGGAACCACAGACGTCTCCGCCGCCAATGGTGCGATGAAAGAAGGATGTGGACGACAGAATGGAATGAAATTCTCTTTACTGACGAGTCACGCTTCTGTATGCAACACCACGACGGTCGGATTCGAGTCTGGAGACACCGTGGAGAGAGGATACTGAACAGCTGCATTATGCACCGTCACACTGGTCCTGCACCGGGTATTATGGTATGGGGCGGTATCGGATATCTCTCTCGCACTCCTCTAGTACGCATTGCCGGTACTTTAACCAGCCAGCGCTACATCTCCGAGGTGTTGGAGCCAGTTGTCCTTTCTTACCTTCAGGGCTTGCCAACAGCCATATTTCAGCAGGATAATGCACGGCCACACGTGGCACGCATTGTCCAAGGGTTCTTCGTCAATCACCAGATTGAATTGCTTCCCTGGCCGGCGCGCTCTCCGGATCTTTCGCCGATAGAAAACATGTGGTCCATGGTTGCTCAACGACTGACCCAGAGTTCATCCCCAGCTGTCACACCAGATCAACTTTGGCAACGTGTGGAAGCTGCTTGGTCTGCTGTACCCCAAGAACACATTCAAAGTCTCTTTGAATCAATGCCGAGGCGTGTGGCAGCTGTGATCTCCAACAACGGCGGCTACTCTGGGTACTGATTTTGGCAGGAACCACGCTTCATAGAATGCTGTAAATTTAATCATTTGTTACTTGGTCAACATGTTATCTACACAATAAATTTTGTTGTGATATCTCTTGTTTTTCTTGGTGTTGCAATTTGGGTGGCCAGCAGTGTACATCAAGTAAAATTGTCTCCTCATTTAGATCTTTTCAGTTTTCGTTTTAGATCTTTTCAGCATTCAGAATACCATGGCATTTTGAACGCCGTTATGTTTTTTGTAAGAACTAGTAGACTTGTAGAAACATTTCCTAGTCATTGGAGATATCCAATTTAAAGTATATTGAGGTGGTTTAAAAAAAAATAACACTTTTATGCTTTCTGCAATCTGTTTTCCCAACATCGATGTTCTATTCGATGCCTTTTCAACGGGATGGTTTGCATGAATGCATAAACTCTTTCCCGTAAAGAAAATAAGATAAATCATGCCGAAAGCATCGATTATAAAATTCTTTCCAGCACGATATTTTTGAGCGCAGTTGGGCGATGTATTGTTCCCAAATCTACGCGCGATTTGGGAGATATTCTGAAAACAAAAACCTGTACATGACTACATATATTCATTTTGCAACTCCCTGTAAGAGAAATTTAACAGTTATTTCCTTCTTTTAACTGAAGGGTCAACTATTATGGATGTTTATGCTTATTGAATTGGATGAATGTCTCTCGACTGCCATAGATTGTCCTCAGGCCCTAAGAGAGGGCGGGCAGACAGGGCGCCGACCCTGGGGGCGTGTTCAGCTAAAGTGCGTCCGTGAATTTTTCAGAATGTGTTACGAATTTCAATTGCAGATCCGTAATTAAAATCTTTTTTTTTAAAAAAAAATAGACTAAATTTTTAATATATAATTCTAGACTGATTTAGATGGCAGAAATGTTAACTCTACCATTTAAATATTAACATTTTTTTCAACCTTCGAACATGAATTAAAAGTACCATTACATATAAGAAAAACTTCTCTGCCCCTCTCTTTCCTTTCAGCATTTTATATGAAAATCGTTAAAAAGAGCAGTTTTACAAAAAAAAAATAAATAAATAAATAAATAAAAATTCCTTCCGCCCCTCCTGTTTTTTCGAAACTTTTGTGCTTTACGAAAGGGGCCGGGAAGATTTTCACCCCGCCTTATAAAATTTCTCTCGGAGGCACTGATCGTCCTACACTGGAATTCTTTTGAGTGTTCCTGTACAGATACTATAAATGCTATAGATACTATTTTCGACGGAGGAGCATTATTATGGGATCTTCAATGATTAATTTTGGTTTTTTTTAAATAGAGAATATCTATAAAGAGCGCATTGACCTTTCACAAGCCGAATCGAGACCCAGGCACATTAAAATTAGTTTCTTGCATATTTTGTATTTATGTTTAACTAACGCATTAGAGTAATGCGTTGGTGAAAGGATATTAGTTATTTAAATGGGGGAAGATACATATTGTATACAATTTTCACTGTGTCCCCAATTGGGGAGCATAGGTCATTTCTGACCCTACTTTTACATTGGTTTCATATACATCGATGAGTAGTTTCAATAATAAGTGAAATATTAAGACTGAATAAAAGATTTATTCTTTTAAATTTAAGCAAAGATATGAATTAAGTTTGAAGGTGGAAGGGGGTGTATCGAGATAGCTCTGTAAAAACTTATGAAAAAGGCTACTTTAATGATTTTTTTTCTTCGGTTTCCCATTCATGATGGAAATACAACTTCTATTTTCAAAAAAATCAAATCATCTTTTAATTTTATATGCTCATTTATTCAAGTCAGTATTGATAAAATCTCATTTATGAATAAATTTTTATTTCGATGCTCCCAATAGGGAACATTGACCTGTAAGAGGTTAACAAATGACGACCCGTAGAACGTAATGTAATGGACTTCTTTAGGGCGTTCCCGTAAAAGAATGCTACGTATGGCCTTTACAATGGGATACATGGTTCAGTACGTAGAAATGAAATAAATGAATTTCGTAGAAATCGATGTATATGGATGGCAGTGAGAGCACTGATGGTCGGACAGACAGACAAACCCAACACTTTTCATCGTGGTTGGAGTGTTGAAAAACCGCAAGAATTTGATACTGAAGTCGCAAAATTTTAGTTACAAATGACGCTAACAGATGGCGCTGCAAGCGAAAATAAGGATCACAGAAACCCTCATTTTTCGCAAGCACCACCGTTCCATTGCCCACAACTTATTGATTGACCCAACACTTTTCAACGTTGTTGGAGTGCTGAAAAACCGCAAGAATTTGATATTGAAGTTGCAAAATTTTAGTTACAAATGACGCTAACAGATGGCGCTGCAAGCGAAAATAAGGATCACAGAAACCCTCATTTTTCGCAAGCACCACCGTTCCATTGCCCACAACTTATTGATTGACCCAACACTTTTCAACGTTGTTGTAGTGTTGAAAAACCGCAAGAATTTGATACTGAAGTCGCAAAATTTTAGTTACAAATGACGCTAACAGATGGCGCTGCAAGCGAAAATACGGATCACAGAAACTCTCATTTGTCGCACGCACCACCGCTCCATTGCCCACAACTGATTGATTGGGCTGCAGTCTTCTGCAAAGGCATCACTCCAACAAGCGCTGGATGATGCAAGATGGGGTTCACAGACGTCGTCCACAAGACGTTTTTGACTTTGAACGAACACTTCGATGTTATTTCGTCGAACTGTTCCACATCACCACTGTTCCACAGTTACGGGAAAAGGCATGGATTGGCATCCGTATTCCCCATACCTTACTCCCTACGACTACTTTCTGTGGGGCACATTGTTCACACTAAAAATCCTTCGACACTCGACGAGCTGAAGGAGGCTATTTGTCAGGCATGTGTGTCGATTTTTCGTAAAGCACTATAGAGTTGCTGGAAACTTTATTATATCTTTGCGTCAAGTGTGTAGTCAGCATACATCGCCATCTATCGGTCCAATTTATAAATAAAAAGTTTGTGGCTCTTGTATTAAATTCTTCCTTTTTTTAAAATGAACATACCGCTGGTTTCATAGTTCTATCAATCACCCAATCACCTTCTTTGAGTTATCAATTTTCAAATTTAGGGGTTTGCCCTCCCCCCCCAACCTCGGCCGAATGGATAGACACTGAACATGACAGATGGCTCAAGCGCGAAGGTTTCGGGTTCGGGCCCATCGCGCAGCCATCTATACAAAAGTCTGGAGTTTGGGTCGGTTTTCTCCAGATGCAACGTGAATGGCCGTTAGATACCTTTAAAAAGCCCTCTGCCCAAGGCACCCCTCAGTAAGCAGGTAGCCCACGAGTACCTTTGCCTAAATACACAATTTCTTCGTTTAACACCCGTACTTGAGAGCATAGCCATCTAGCAGGCACTTATGAAAGTCGACTCTGAGATGATTAACCCCTTGCGCATCAGGCCAATTTATCCGTAAAGGGACCGTCATACCAGATTATTAAGTTCTGTTTAACTCAATGACTACTAATGCCATCTAGCGAGTGAAAATGAAGGCAAAAAATATCGAGATGTTAAGAGTGCATATCGAAGAAAAAAAAACTGTTTTGAGTCTTTGTACACAAATTGGAATAAACTAATTGCACCAGGGTCTCCAAAAAATTCCAGAGGGTTCTTTATAAGCTGCTTTACACACTGTAATAAGCGAAAAAGCTGTGGCTTTTGTGAAATTTTCAGAAAAAATTCTTAAACATGGATCTGAGCCGCAAGATTTTTCGAAGAGCGACACGTATTGCGAAAATCTCCGATTTTTAAGAATGTTTTCTAAAAGTTTTGAAACTGATACAGATTGGTCGTTTATTTCAGTCTGTAGTACAGCTTGTAAAAAGACAGTTTCAAAATTTTGAAGTGCCTGGTATAATTAGTTTATTGGTACTTATATACCAAAATCACATGATTTTTCCGAACAACACCGCTAAAAAAACACGGCGTAGAATACCAGATAAAAAATATGCACAGTGTTTGAGAATACCAGGTAGAAAAGAGTTAAGTCTATGCAGTTATACCACGAACGTAAGCTGCTATTTATATGTGACGTTATAAAAACGTACGCACATACGCCCAGGGTTGTTAAGATCGATTTCTCCATTCAAAATCTGAACACCGACATATTTTCCTCGAATTCAACACTTCTACTTTGTACGAGGGAGAAAACAACAAGCCTTTTCCTTTAATCTCCACAAATCTGTTCCATCTGCCTCAGCCTCACCCAATAAACGCACCGAGAAACGTCATTGGCTGCCATTGACACAGTTTAATGCAACCTTATGCCAGCTGCAGTGAATCATCCGACGAAAGAAGGAAGGTTTCATCTCAACACGGCTCGTAAGAAAATGGCAGGTCGTAAAGAAACAAGGAGGAATGTCAAATGAAATCTCCCAGCAGCGGAATTAGCAAGTCAAATGCGGCATATCTCTCTTTATTCTGCCCGCCGGCCATAAAAATACATTTTTTCCCCCTTTCGCTGAGGCCTCTTTTCATAAAATAATAGAACACAGCTTGATGAATTTCAGAATTTCGTTATGGATGCATGTATTAGATATTTATTTAAGGGATGGAAAGAACAGGTCATATATATATATATTATTTTAATATTGAGAAGAATTTTATCCTTAGAAAATGTTGATCATCTGTTAGTGTGTTTGTGTGGGAGGGGGTCAGTGAATTCAGACCAGAAGAGTCTTGCCCCATCCTGGAATTTAAGAGCATTTTTTATCCTCTTCAGAAATGTTTGACAAAACAAATATTGGGGCTATTGAAATGATTTTTAAATGGCGATTGTATAAGATACTGTTTTGTATAATAAAAATAAATAATTATAAAATACAGTTTTGTTTACTACTTGAAACACACACACACACACACACACACATATATATATATATATATACTACATGCTACATATATATACATATATATATATATATATATATATATATATATGAGACGTCAGATATTTCAAGTAAGATTCAGAGTTAAGGCAGGTAATATGGTTTATTGAACATTACAATTAAGTTACAATTTAGAATGAGAAGAGGGGAGGGGAGACCGGTACAAGAATCAGCGTGGACTCATTAAGGCTGTTCTTCGAAAAAAAAGAACTCTGTTTTGAGTCTTGGTACACACATTGAAATAAACTAATAGCACCAGGGTCTCCAAAAAATTCCAGATAGTTCTTCCTAAGCTGTTTTACACACTGCGATAAGCGAAAAAGCTGTGCCTTTTGTGAAATTTTCAGAAAAAATTCTTAAACAGGGATCTGAGCTGCAAGATTTTTCGAAGGGTGACACGCTTTCCGAAAATTTCCGATTTTTAAGAATTTTTTCTAAAAGTTTTGAAACGGATACAGATTGACCTGTCTTCGCAGTATGTAATACAGCTTGTAAAGAGACAGTTTGAAAATTTTGAAGTGCCTGGCATAATTAGTTTATTTGTAATTATGTACCAAAATCACATGATTTTTTCGAATAACACCGTTAAGCAGTTCTAGTGGCAGAAGTCCCCCGATTTCGATGTTTCGATACCCCGATTTTCGAGTATTTACGCTTACCACACCACGTGGTCTGCGAAGACACAACTCCTCCTCTCTCTTATCTCTGATCGAACCACACACATTGACCAACATGACCCGCATCCGGGCCTACAAGGGCGTGAGGACACGTGTACGTCTAAAGAACTCAGAATCGACGGCCTGATGTCTGGCAAATAACAAAATAAATAAAACATAGCTCCAGAGCGCGCGTGGCAAGTATGACAGGAAAGTAAAACTTACAGTGAAAGTACCCGCTTGAACAATACCCAGACTAGTAAAACCCAAATTACCTTTTTATACATTACATATATATATATATATATATATATATATATAATTAGCAATGCAAAAATGGCATATAAAGTCAAATCAAGCATCCATAATTAAATATTTAGAAGATATCCTATTTGAAACGCGCAACTGTAGCTATGACAAACGGAACATACCTCGCATATAAATATAACAGACATACCTCGAGTATAAATATAACAGCTTTAACCAAGAACCAAAAACCACATTTTGAAAAGAAAATAAATAAAAACTAAGCCAAATAAAGTGCAAGAACTAATGTGAAAACAGAATGGAACGGAAATTATAACCACTGTCATGTATGTAGTCTCTGGTATGTAGATTTATAATTGCTATTTCTATTTTTTGTTATTTTTTGATTTCTTTTTTCCTTTATATAGTAGGGTAGGGCCCAGAAAGTGTGGAGTTAATATCTCTTTTGATATGCCACACAACCGAAACCCTACTATTTTGTTTGCTTTTAATTATAATCCACTGTTTGTGATCCCTGAAGATGGTGACAGTGGTTATAATTTCCGTTCCATTCTGTTTTCACATTACTTCTTGCACTTTATTTGGCTTAGTTTTTATTTATTTTCTTTTCAAAATGTGGTTTCTGGTTCTTGGTTAAAGCTGTTATATTTATATGCGAGGTATGTCTTGTTTGCAGTATGTTTTGTGTTTTACTTATTGGTTATATATATATATATATATATATATATATATATATATACGTAGCATTTAAACGCTGCTGCGGGAAGTTTGTAGTCGTGGGCCGGATGAGTCGAGGCTGTTGAGGTGGCGGGCAAATGCCGGCAGCAATTCTTGGGCACGCGTTACGGCTGCCGGAGGAGGGAAGAAATGAGTCGAAGTCCGATTACGTTATTTTATTGAGTGATTCGATACATCTTCTCTTGGCAGTTGCAGTCACGCGGGAGAGTCGCTCCTGGGCTGCATCAGCCCCTTTTATTAACTTTTGAGGTCGTGTCACATGATCAAATGCACGTTGCAATTATTGACGAAAATTTGGGAAGCGGTTTTTCAAGGTTTGTTATGTCTTTCAAGACGCCACAGTGACTGAACACGGGGACTGTCTACAAAATAACAAAGGAATTGCAAGGGACCGTGTAGTGATAGTAGTTTTTGAAAGCAGATTCCTTTGTTCCAACTGAATTAAAACTGCGTAGTTCTAGAAATGTGGGATTGTAGTGGCTTTTGATTTGTAATGTTATATATAACACGAAATTTCAGGTCTTCAAAATTACAGTAATGCACTCCGAGCAGGATAATAACAAGTGTTCCTGCAAATTTCACCTTAAAAATGATGAAAATACTGTTAGCACTCATTTGAATTAGAATCATTAAGACATTTAAAAATCCAAGAAAAAAATTTTAATTAAAAAAATCTTTCGTGGAATTTTTTGTTTATATATGTTTTCGTACTACTGTATAATTATAGTTAATTTTATGGACCTAAATATTATGGACTAGACCTGAAAATGTTAAAGCATTACGTTGAAGCGTTATTCCAAAAAGACTAGTCGAAAGTTGCACTGAATCCCAAGATTTGCTATTTAGAGAGAGGGTAATCCCGGGAGAGTCGCCGCATCCGGGACAGATGCCGCACCTCTTGTATTTCTGATAATTATCGATAGATAGCAGTCGCACGCGCAGTATAGGTGTGCAGTGAGATTTTCTTAATGTAGTGTATAGCAGGAATTCCGTTCAAGGCTTTAGCGGCAGCTATACGATCCTTATTTTGAGATAAACGCAGGATTTCACCATCTAAACTTTTAAACATGCTACGCTTAAGTGTTATTTTTACGCTTACGCTAATTGCGGAATCCATGAATGATTTCGAAGTCAAAACTAAGTGTATAAAGTACTGTGTGCATGGTTACGCCACTTTCCGTTGCGAAGACAGGCAACTGTGATGTGTTACGTCTGTACCGTACAAAATGGGATACATGCCGCACTGCCATTCCGGTTTACATGCCGCAGTTTCTTTTGTACGGGATGCCGCTTTTAGTAAAATTTTAATTTATCTCTCCGTCTCTGATGTTTCATATTACTGAATCTGTGTCAATGGAGTATATTTGCTAGATTTAACTAAGTGTTATTAAATTTTTTCCCTTTCATTTTGCGCAGACTCACCAAGTTGGGCATGCTATTAGTCGTTAATTGTAATAATTTTACATTTTAACGTTCTAGCTTAAATGAAATATCGATTTTAAAAACCAGATTAATTTTAAACAGGTTTACAGATTTTATTAGAAACGGCCGTATTTCGTAAAAACAAAAGAATAAAAAAAATGTTTAAAAAATAAAAATAATAATAAACACTAATTTGCTCTTTTCTCTCTCACAAATACACCGATGTTACGTTGTTTATGTAATAACAATTAAAATTCAGTTAAAAAATAAGCATGTAACTTTAGTAGTGAACTGAATCGGCATACTAATTATTGATTGAAACCAACTTTTACGTCTTTTTGTATTCACCTAGTTTATTCTTGTTATTACAGGTAATTATAGTCCAGATATGATTATTTATTTTAATGCTTATTATTTATTACTTCATTCTGTTCTTATGACAGGAGCGGCATACTTCCCGCACAAGAGCGGCGTATCACCCGCAGTGCCATGTTTTAGAAAAATATTGTTAAAAAATAATTAATTATTTTTTGTGGCAGTATACATGTTTTATATTCTACACAGCATGATTTATTTCAATGTATGTGCATTCGGAGATTTAAAAAAAAAAAAAAAAAATGTGTGGCACCAAGTCCCGGAATTAGCCTGTAAGCACTTAAGATAAAATTTGTGTTCGCTCTATCTCACGCAAGGGCGGCTCCAGTGAGGGGGCCATGACGCCCTCTGGAATATTATTTTACAGCTTTAGAATAGCATACTTCACCATTTCACACGTTTCATTTGCATTTTGAACAATTTATAGACCCATGTAAAAAGTTCAATGGGCCCCCTGCGAGAATGTAGTCTGGAGTCGCCCATGATTTCATGAAATGTTTAGCGTATGATTGAAATGTTGGTATTCAACTGTCCACAATGAAATAAACTATATTTCACGACTCCATTTTTTGGCCGAATTATAGAACTTCCCCCTTTATTGAACAACACCCCTCGTGTAGGCCTTCAATAATACAAAACATTCCAGTATGTTACCTAGTTCATTTAATTTATTAGGGCCTAGCGCCAGAGCCCGATTATGCCCAACGGGGGGCCCCGGGCGTCGATGAATTTGCCCCCCCCTCCATCTATGAAATTTATTTTTTCTTTCATAAAATTTTGATATAAAAAATATATTGCAGAACAATATTTGAAATTGAGGGGCCTTTCAAGCCAGGGGCCCTGGGCAAAGTCTCGATTTGCCCATGCGATAATAAGGCTATGACTAGCGCCCTTTTTAGGGACCCTCCCATTTTAACATTTTCACAATTGCAAAATTTTGTAATCTCATTAATCTTACTTCACGAATTTTAACCTTTTACAGACCGAATTGAGATGCAGGCATATATTTTTTGCATTTTTTATCTTCTAATGTGTTAATTAAAGGATATTAGTCATTTGAATGGGGAATTTCTGTTGTTTTGTACAGTTTTCACTGCGTCATTTGGACATTTTTTTTCGCGATGTTTTGCGTATCATACCAAAATAACACCAGCGCCGTAATTAAAACAATTGTTATTATTGCAACTAATGTTATTATTGAGGTGAATTATTACTACTATTATTGAAATAAAGAAACGTCATTTGACTTGGAACCATCTTGGCGCTTTATCTCCATTCCATTTTGGCGGCCGTGTTCTGTTCAGCAATAGACTCCAATTGTTCGTTTTCAGTCGCCAATTTTGCGATTCATTTTTTCCCAACTCGCTTTAACCCTTTAACGCGCAGTGTGTCCGCTTTGGGAACGCCAAACTCTGACGTTTTGACTGTTGCCAGTCACAAAGAATAGATTAGATTTCTATAAAAATAGTGGCGGGTGACAGAGCTCCACAAGAATCCTTTACTTTTTATCACGTCCTTTCCCGTAAAAAAATTGGTCACGATTCTTTTTAACAGCACTGACATCTGCCAAAATATGGAAGAATGCGAGAACAGCTGGATAGATGGCCCAATGCCAAAAAAAGGGCAGCCGTTGCCATCGCTCGACTTAAGGACCAGCAAGAGGGCGGACGATCCAAACGTTCATTGCGTGCCACAGATCTAGAGACCCTTTTTTGACGACAGCTGGCTGTGCCGGGCACAGCCAGCTGCGTCAGAAAAGGGTCTCTCGACTGCGGCACGCGATGAAGGTTTCGATCGTCCGCCATCTTGCTGGTCGTTGAGTCGAGCGGTGGCAACGGCTGCCCTTTTTTCAGCATTGGGAAAGGGTTGCGCCTCAAAGGGTTAACAGGTGGAGTGGAAAGAAAAGCCCCTAAAAATATAAATGTAGTAAAACAATATAACGTCCGCTTTATTTTGCAACTTGCACCCGGAAATTCAACCGCTTGGCATGGAAAATAACACTTTGAACCCGCATTCTGCTTAATCCCCCCCCCCTCGTTATATTTCATTTGGACGCAATTTAGGCTGGAACACGAAACAAAGCATCATCGGGGGGGGGGGGGGGGGTACGGGTGAAAGATTCTAATCAGCGTTCTGCACTTTACTATTCATCATTTTGTTCCATTTTCGAGTCCTCCGGAGATGAAAAGTAAAAAGTACATAAAAGTAAAACAAACGCGGAGGAATACATTACCGTTTTTCGCCCAAATCCGCCGTAATTGTATTAGCTTCGGATAAGTGCTGTTTCCCCCTTATCCACCCCCTTTTTTTGCCCCCTTTCTCTTACTTTTTCTAGTACCCCCCCGAGCCTTTTTGATTTCGTTGCATAGTTCATCAGCATAATAAAACGGAATTTTATTTTGCTTTACTTTTTTGCATAAAAAAATGAGATATGATTATTTTATTATTTTTTAAAGCCCGCGCATTTTTTTTATTACTTTATTAATTTTTTTAATCATTCCTCTTTTTTTAAACAGTTCGTTAAAACAGTACGTTTTTCTTTTTCGTTTTTTTCAATTCGCTTTTTGTTTCCTTCAGTTTAAGGAAATTTCTTTCGAAAATTAAAAAAGGAGAGATAAGAATTTTTTTTCGTGAGTCATTATTCAGTATTCCATTTTTTTTAAACTTTCAAATCAATTTTTTCTTCTCATATTTGTCTGATGACGACGGTGGCGTACCGCATTCCTATTAGAGATGAGTTCGGGCTCATTTTTTGAAGCCCGAGCCCGCCCGAGCCCCAGGTCTTTTAATCCGAGCCCGCCCGAGCCCGAGGAATATTATTTAAGTCTGAGCCCGAGCCCGCCCGAGCCCGAAATTTCAGTTAAAGATTAAAAAAATCCAACTACTTCATTGATAGAATGTAATGAATTTTGCCGTTTGTGCAAATTAAAGACAAATATACTTGCAAACTCTCAATGCTTTATAATTCTTTAAATATCCATGTTTATCAAATAATGTCGGATCTCATGACTAACTAATCAATATAAGCCGCCGTTCTGAAATATCCAAAGAGCTTCCCGCACCTTCTAGGCCCCAGTGCACTATTTTTTTATAAGTACAGTCAACTACGGTTATAGTTAAATCGGATATAGTGAACCATCGGCTATAGTGAATGCAAACAATTAGTCCCGATTCATATACAGTATCTCTATCCATCATGAAGACACTTGGGTTTTAGTGAGCTTCGGATAGAGTGGACGAAATCTGGTGGTCCCCAGAGGTTCACTGTAACCGGAGTTGCCTGTACTTTTATTTTCATCATGAATCACTTTTTAAAATCTGTTTCAAGGAGTATGTTCAATAAAGGAGAAATTTTTCACGAGCCCGAGCCCGCCCGAGCCCGGTTCGGGCCCGGGCTCGGGCTCGGGCTTTCGGGCTCGGGCTGAGCCCGCCTCATCTCTAATTCCTATGTCTAAGCCAGGCCCGGGCTGGCTCCTTTGGGGGCTCTCGGCCGGAGATTGAAAAGTGGCTCCTTACTCATCAATTTCGAGGGAATAGAGTATTACAATATGTAATATTTGAAAATGAGGCTTACGTGCCTGTGAACCACATTGAACTAATGTAGAGCTTTTTGGGGGGCCCTGACTCTTCGGGGGGGGCCCCCTCGTGCTCCGGGGTTTCTGGGGTTCCCCGCTGCGCCACTGCGTGAAGGCCGATGATTATTGGTAAATAAATACTGATATCGGTGATTGAAGATATCGGTGATTTCGACAGTAGAAAATTTCGCGAATTTTATATGAAATTAACCGAAAGTAGAAAAATCCTGAAAGTACCTCAATGCGGAACCCCTTTTGCACAAAGGTTTTTTAAGAAACTTTCTTTTGTCTGAAAAGTTTCATTCATTTTCGCGATGTGAACGGATTCGTGAAAATCGGGAAAATTAAACTCTCGCGAAAATAAGTGCTTTTACTAATCAAATTACAGTTTGTTGTTATTGTTAACTGGGAGTTTTTCTTGAGGTTTTTGACTGCAATCTATATCGCAATCTATATCAGAACTTTTTTTCCTAACGCACAGTTAAAGATTGGATGCGACTGATTCGCTTTTTAAACATGCAAATTTCTCCTTTTTCAGTAAGATAGTTGTTTGTTCTTCATTTAAAAAAAAATATTGTTTCTGCTTGAACAGTTTAGCATTCTTATAAAAATTTCATAAATACGAAAGTTTAAAGTTGTTACCTACGTACATAGACCAATTTTTAGTCATTAGGTACAAATCGACACTTTTTACTCGATATAAAAATTATTTATCTATAGCTGTTGTTATTTTAATTGTGCGGAAAAAGTATTAGTGTGTATTGAATAAGGTGTGTATTTTAATTTTTCGGCAGAATAGTATCTTGTACCTTCGCGTTGCTGTTCAAATTTTGTAGTTTTTGACGAAAAAATGTATTTTTTCACGTGATAAGTGATTCTCATGTTCTCCAGATATTATTGGATCGAAAAAATAATGTAATCTTATCTTTTTAAATGCAGTAGACCTTTTTTCCTCGCAATTAAAATAACAGCTGCAAAAAAAGTAAGTAAATAAATCATAATAGTTTTTATGCCGAGTAGAAAGCGTCGATTTTTGTCCAAAATTCCGAAAATTAAAGTCCGACGAGGGGGCAGAAGATATCATCCTATGACGACAATATTTTACACTTTTTTTTTGAAATCAGAAAGAACCTTTTCTGCTTTATTAGAATGGCGATTTCAAAAATATTGTTTTCTCTGCCCATACTATATTAATTACGGGGAAAAATATTTTTATGCTCCTTTATTTTTTCATAATATTAAAAAAAAACACTTAAATGATGCAATCATTGTTATTCTATTTGAGCCTATCTGCATTCCACTTTGATACAAAAGTACATCTTTAAAGAAAAAAAAAATGCAAAATGTCTTTAATGTTCAATAAATATAGTATTCTGTGTGTTATTGTTCTTTTGCAATTCAATTTTTTTCTACTATTCGAATGTTTTTTGAGACTTACGTTCATAGGCGCCCATAGGAATTTTTCTAGGGGGGGGGGGGGACATACTTCAAAAAATTTTTCTAGAGGGGAGAAAATTTCAAATGTTTAAAAAATTATGTTCTGGTTTTGCCATTTGTTTACATCATTGAGACATTAACATAAAACTCTGGGGGGGGGGGCAAGTGCCCGACTTTGCCCCCCTTATGGGTGCCCATGTTTACGTTAAAAATCACTTATGTAATAAAAATCGAAATTGAGAAAGATATTGTAATAATTGCTTTGTTTAATACTTATAGATTTTTTATTATTTTACTTATTCTTCAATTAATAGTAGACATTAATGATTGTTATTTAATTACAAAAGTTTAGTTAAGTATTTATTCGGTTATATTCATCGCAATTTGAAAAAAAAAACCCAAAATTACTTTAAACAGTTGTAAAATAAAATTTTATAATCTAGGAAGAAGATATTCCTGTGACAAATAGCGTGTATGAATGTAATATATTTTGCATGTATATATGTAATATTTTCGCAGTCTGAAAAGTAACATAAATTCTACACTGCAATAAAATCTCTTTCGGATCAATGAACTCCAATCTGATTCGCGCAATCCTTGCGAATCGTTCTCAAGATTCACACAGGAAAATTTTATTTAAAAATACCCAATACTTTCTGAGAAAAATGATGAGGCGTTAAGGCACTTTTCTCCATAGCAAAGCATTGGGACTTGAATCTCCGAAGGCTGACTACAGAGGCCTCTAATAAAGAGTTCGTCGCCAGGAAGGAAGGAAACCCGTCGACCTTGCAAAAATAAACCAGCCGCCACGCCGTAGGGAAAAGAAAAGGGTTTTCCCCTATTTTCATCTGCCTTAATGAAGTCCGATATGCAGCATGAAGAAATGTTCCTGTCGCCATCCGCTTGTTTCCATGTCGTGTCCGCGTGAACCTGTTGAGTGGGTCAACAGCTGCTGCGTAATTAATACTCTGATTAAAATTTGGATGAGTTTGAAGGTACGTGTGTATACGTTTTTATCTCTCATGTATACTTTTTTTATTTGTGAGCTCGTAATTTGTATTATTGTTTAACAACTGGAACTACACATTCAATGAATCGTAAGTAAGCATAAGCCTAAATCAAAGTCAATGTTTTCCCTAGAGTGCGAGAATCTCGCATTATTTGTTCGTCTGTCTCGCATTGAAAAATGACCTACTGCGAGAAATTTGCGAGCCCTACGAAACGGTTTCATTCTGCGCCAAAATTACACGAGGCAGGGGTCAATACCCATTTATAAATACAGTAAAACCTCGATACGGCGATATTTAGGGGACTGCATAAAATGATCGTTCTATCGAGAGGAGATTATGGTGTGACCGCAATTTTTTTTTTGGTCGTTATAGAGGGATTTATCGAGTATCAATACAGCTAGATTTTAGCGAGGCTTACCCCCAGGGTATTTACCCAACCCAAATCTATAGTGAGAAAGTCTCACCCATTTTATTTTTCCCGCAATGAAAACCTTCTCAGAGGTTATAAATTGATCTTAATTAGAAGGAATGCACAAAATATTCGGTTCATCCACTTTAATATTCGGCAACCGAACAGTAAACAAATTTAAATGTTCGACAACGGGTCAACAAACACAAATTTTTAATACCATGAATGAAAATTATTGTACAGTACCATAGTACAGAATTGATTTAAATTGTTACTGACTGATATTATCGCATTTACATTAAGGGGTTATTTACCTTTTAAAAATGATGAAAATCGCGAAAGCAATTTATTTATTTTTTGTATAGGATCCTCTATTTATAAAAATATTTTAGTCACATGTATTTTTGTATCAATACAATGGCCTTTTCTCTTTACATTAATGTCTTCAAAAATGTTTTAAGTTAATTGAGAGTCATTAATTTATTCACTGATTCAAAGCAACTATTGGCTTGACTGCGTGCTGCCTAATGCACATAAAAATCATTTTAGAGGCTCAATGTTTATCCTGCATACACTCTGATAATACATAATTAAAATGACCTACTATTATGTAGGTGTTACATACCTATCTACAGAAAAATAATAATTCATTATTTTTTTCACCGATTAACAAATTAAATCGTTGTAAATTAAAAAAAATTATACTGCGTGTCTCTAAAAGCTGGTAACCGGGTTACTTCTTTATCTATTAGAGATAAGTGATCAGTGTAAATTGATAAAATGTTCAAAATAAGGTCGGGAATATGAAAAGATTCCTCTTGTTCATTTACTAAGTGCTGCACTTTTTAAATTGGCATACGACCCCTGTACACACACACACACACAAAAAAAAATACCAGTGAGTAAAATGTGCCCCATGTACTCACGAAGTGATGTACCGAATTGGAACCTTTCATCCTAAAACGTCTTCTTTTAAAGAAAGAGGATCGGGACTGTACATGATTTTGTATGCATACTTTTATTGCCAGAGTGGAAAAAAAATATTTTCTTTCGTCATTTCCGTTCGGCCCCTGAAGTGCGACCCTTCGACGTAATTTTTTTTAACTCCGAGAGTCACGGAGAAGTGGCTTAAGTCAGCGTTCTATTTATATACATATCTCTGATACTTTTAAGGATATAATTATCCAATTTCGATGTCACCTCATGAGTGTATGGGTCACGTTTTACTCATTGCGAGCTTTTTTGTACGGGGGTCGTATACACATTTTAAAAAATGTCACTTTTTTGAAAATGAACGAGAGGAATTTTTCGTAGCTTGTTTCTTTTTCCTAATTTATTTTGAACATTTTTCCCGTTGACACTGCCCACTTATTTGTAATAGATAAAGAATTAAGGCCAGTTACCACCTTTTTGGGACAGGCTGTATAGTGCCGGGTATAAAAATAGGCATTTTAATTATGCATTCTTCGAGTGTACATAGAAAGAATATCGAGGCCAATTATCTACACGGGGATCTAGGCCTATGGGTGTGGTGAACTCAGGGTTCTAAAAAACCCGGGTTTTTTTTAAAAGAAAAACCAAACCGGCTGGGTTTTTTGGGGTTTTATTGGGAATTTTTGGGTTTTATTAAGATTTTTTTTTATAGTATAACCCTTTTTGCATGTAAATTTTATGGTTTTATTTCAAAACAGAATAATTTTAGTGTAAAAGAAAACTTACAATACAAAATAATAATTATTTAATTAATTAAAATATAAAAACAACTTCAACTTTAATGCAGTACTATCTTTTTCTGCTGACGTTTATAAAGGGCTCCTAATATTTTTTATGACCATAGATAAAAGTATATTATTGTTCACTTACAAAAATATGTTGTTTTTGATTGGCTGTTTTCTATTACTTTTTAAATTTATGAACTTTTTAATTTTTTTTACCTTTATGTTTTTTAAGCCATAGTTATACTTTCTAGTTAGAATATAAGTCAGTAAACCCTTTGCAGGCCAACTTACTGCAGAACTACTATTTATTTAATAATTTTCTTTATAGTTATTCATTGTTGCTTTGAATGTATATTCCTTTTTACTTTAAAAAAATCTAGAATTAATATGTCTGACATTAAATCCCACATAAACAATGTATAATGAATCAGTTACATATTTCTCAGTACTAAAATAATGCAGTAACTAATAGAATACAGATGGTTTCCTAAACCTGAATTCATTCTTGAGATGCATGCTTGTAAGCTGTAAGAGGGAGACATGTCCCCTTATTCCCTTATCTGGGAAAGTATTTTTTTCCCCTTGTCACTATTCTCATAATTGCATATTTTATTCATGTTTAATAACTTACTTATTAGAGAGATACTAAGCTATCCCTGCCTGCATTCTACACCTGCTCATTTTAAAACAAATATTGCAGATAGAATTGGCTCAAGTTATTATTTTTAAAAAGGTTATTATTCTTTACGTTGAAGTTGGAAAAATAATTATAAAAAATTAAACTGGCATATTTATATTTATCTAATACAATGCATTCAGTTATGTAGGTAATATTATATGTATTTAATGTCAAATAACAAATGATTTAAATGAAAGAAAGGAAAATTTTGATAATTTTTAATAAAACCCAAAAAACCCATTTCTGAGTGGGTTTTATTGGTTTTTTTTAAGTAGGTTTAAGGCTGTTCTTCGAAAATAAGAACTCTGTTTTTAGTCTTGGTACACAAATTGAAATAAACTAACAGCACCATGGTCTCCAAAAAATTCCAGAGTGTTCTTCATAAGCTGTTTTACACACTGCGATAAGCGAAAACGCTGTGGCTTTTGTGAAATTTTCAGAAAAAATTCTTAAACATGGATCTGAGCTGCAAGATTTTTCGAAGAGTGACATGCTTTGCGAAAATTTCCGATTTTTAAGATTTTTTTCTAAAAGTTTTGAAACTGATACAGATTGACCTGTCTTCGTAGTATGTAATACAGCTTGTAAAGAGAGAGTTTCAAAATTTTGAAGTGCCTAGCATAATTAGTTTATTTGTAATTATGTACCAAAATCACATGATTTTTTCGAATAACACCGTTAAAAAAAACCACCCGGGTTTTCCGGCGGTTGGCCTTTCGAAGGGGTCCTAACCCGTATTTGTACAAAGTTTCGGGGGAAACCACGGAAAACTCCGCACGGTTAGGTCGGCGGACGCAACCTGGTTATTATTAAGAGTTATTAAAATTATTTCTATTAAGTATTCATCTATTTTGCAAGTCCATTTGTATTTTGAGGATGTTTTTCTGAATTTTTAACAAAATTAAATTATATAATTAATAATCAATTAATTGTCAGTTCATTTGTGTATTTTTTTGCTAATTTTATAAATCATTTGGATATTTATTTGGCTTTTAATTGATATTTCGTAATTATTTCCAAATTTATTATCATTTATAGATTTTCTTAGTGTATTTTTTGTAAATTTTATATTTAAATTGAATATATCTTTGGCTATTAATTACTATTTCATTATTAATTGTTTCAAAATCAATTTGAAAAAAATTATCGAATTAACATAGTTAGATGCAGTAATTTGTCTTTTGTTTTTAATCAATGACTATACGTGATATTAAGGGGACAGCCTACTTTTAAAATTCCCAAAAAATCGATTTTGAGATTTTTATCTCATTAAATAGCTTACTTTATTCTAAAAAGATTGATACCAACCATTTTTCTGTATGACATTTATTTGTTGAGATAAAAAGAAAAATGTAAACGCAAGTTGGGCAGCATGCTGTAGAAGCTGCAACTAAGGTTGACACTCAAAGCATAAAAGAGGGAGAATAGAAATGTACAGAATTTAATTTAGAAACTCGAAGAGCCAGAAAAATGCTCATCAGTTCTCAGTTTGAGGCAATAAAAGAAAACGAAGGCATTGTGCATGAAAGCGGAAAAATTTAAATCGAAATTTCATAAAGTGAAATAAAATCAAATTTTATGTTGCAAAGTAAAAATAAATATATATATATATATATATGGATATAATTATTAAAATAACTTCAAAACATGTACTTTACCAATATTAATGCCTTTATATCCTAAAAATGTATCTTTTGTTAAGGTATGTACATATATTTTCATATTTACAATTGTCGAGCTCTTCTTTAGACTGATGTTTCTTAAGCCATATTAAAACATATTTTGGGTTAATCATATTAAGTACTCCGTAAAATTATTCTTAAACAGTAAATGTTTCATTAGAAAATGTTTTTAACTTTTAAAAATTAAAATTTATGTTCCAAAACAACAATTTGCACTTTAATTGGCGTTTTCTCAAAACACTTTTTTTCGAGTTTGCGCGCATGATATTTTAAAAACTATTTAAGATATCAACTTGAAATTTTTCTCAGGCATTTATTCTAATATAATGAACAAAATGAACTAAAATGAAATGGTTGTGTTTCATAGAAAAAAAGTTATGATTGTAAAACTATCAAAATTTTTATGGTAATTTAAATTTTCAGATTAAATGATTTTTTGTAAATTTAAATTATGAAAATAATTAAACCATTTTAGTTCAGATTGTTAATTTGAATGTCTTGTTTAATTTAGAAAAAAATTATGAGGTTCAAAGGAATTCTAATTGAGATATCTTGCGCGCAGTGGGAAAGTACCCTTGAATTTTTTTTTTTCCAATATTGTGTGGTAAAATAATATTTTTAAAATTATCACCTTTATAATAAACTAAAATAATATTTTTAATCAATAGAGTAATGTCATAGTAGTTAACTGAAAAAAAAAGTTATGTTTCTGCATGCATTCAATATTTTTTTAAAAATTATGAAAGTTGATCTAAAATTTATACATTTTCCCATTCTTAAAAGTAGGCTGTCCCCTTAAGTACTACCATCAACCGTCAATTTGCAAAAAGTTCGTCCTTTCAAGAGTGAATTTTTAAAGTTTTTTTTAATGCTACAGTAAACAAATCTTTTGGAAAAATGTTTATTAAATTTTTATTAAAATGGTTTTTTTACCGTTGATTCTCCAATTCAGTTTATTAATTGAAATAGCTATTAGCATATTTAGTTGTAATTGATATAATTGAGTTAATGTTAATTAACGTGCATTACTATTATTAATTAATGCATTGTTTTATATCTGACTAATTACTGTATTATTTAGCATTAATTAATCTCATTACTTAAACATTACTTAGTGTTTACATTCATGGGCGCCGGCAGAATATTTCCCAGGGGGGCAAAGACTACTCCAGGGAGGGGGAAGACTACTCAAGGGGGGGGGCAAAGACTACAAGGGGGGGGGTGAACGGCGGTCCTTTTTTCTGCATTGGGAAAGGGTTGCGCCTCAAAGGGTCAACGGTTAACAACAACAACAACAAAAAAAAAAGCTGTAAAAATGAGTTATTTCTCAATTTGGGAACGTTTAAAAATGTTCCCCTTATTAAACCACATTTCATACTTTTCAGAACGCGATAATAACTTAATGCCGGGACCCGACTAGTCACTCTCTCTTAGTTTTGGGGAGGGGAGGGGGGCGCACATTCATAAAATGAATCGAATGAAATTAAACGCACTTTCAGTCCCCCTCTCCCCCCTCTTCTTCTCCAGGCAAAAACAACGCTCAAATTTATGGTCCAATTAAAAGCTCTTGCTATGGCTTATCCACACTTATATTTTAAGTGAAAATGGCGTACTTAAAAACGTTATGGCCTTCCTCTTTCTTTTGGCTCCTTTATTATCATTATTTTTTTTTTAAAGGAAAAAAGGTTGCCATGGTATTTGGATAATATCTCAGGGATTTTCCGGATCATTCCGGACGCCGTTCATTTATCAATTTTAATGGAGTATGCCGCTCTCGCAATTTGCTTTTCGAACTTGTTCTGCTTCCTGATTGTTTCCGAGACCTATTTATTTCTCGCAAATTTCTGTACTCAGGGTGTTCCGAAAAATATCTGCCTTCGGCTTTCATTCCTTAACTATGGATTACAGACATGTATGATACATTACAAAGTGAACACAAAATCGCTTTCGAGCACACTTATCTATCGACATTACCATGGGCGCCGGCAGAATATTTCCCAGGGGGTGGCAAAGACTACTCAAGGGAGGGGGAAGACTACTCAAAGGGGGGGGCAAAGACTACTTCAACGTATGGTTACCCTGTTGGAAAGAGCAAAAAAGCAAGGGAAAACACTGCATACAAAAATTCAGGGGGGGTAGCATCGCCCCCCCTTGCCCTATGCTGCCGTCGCCCATGTTTACATTACTGACAAACACTAAAGTACTTTCCTTCGCCGTTACTCCAGCAAACGAATAGAGCTAGCGTCGAAGGAATCCAAGATGGCGGGCCAGGTCCTTAAATCTCATTCTCCCCATAAAAAAGTTAAGAAACATTTTCCAAAATATTTGTTTACTGCAGCATTTAACGATGAAAAAACGAACTTTTTGCGAACTGACGGTTGATGGCAGCATGTAACATCACGTATAACACCGGTCAACACGATTTTTGGATCTGACTTCTACATGTTAAATTTTAGTTTCTCCTACGCCAAAATTAAGGAAATATTTTTTTTTTTTTTTTAAATGAAAGTTTGCTTTTGTGGAAATATCACTGATTTATATATATATATTACCCTGACGATTTTTTGCTTTTATGTGGCAATCGTAATTTAGAATTAAAATGGCGATTTGGAACAACATGTAAGTACAGCATGCCGTTACAATTTTATTTATTTTGGATTGCCAATTAATGAAGTTTTAATAATTAAGGGTCTTCAACTTCCTTAACTGGTGCGTTTATCGCTAGTTTGTTTACTTTAGTTGTCATCTAGTTCTTTTGGGCGCGTTGAAACGGTACTTACGTATTAACTCGGCGGTCACTTCCGCCAAACTACTTTTTCATAGATTTTAAATACATTGCCAATCGTATTCCAAACCATCAACAATTTCATGTGCCCGGCATTTATCTTGGTGAAAAAAATTGCTTGTCTTGGCGGACCGCCTGGAAAATACGTATGCACCGTTGAAACTTGTGCATAACTCCCAGAGACCCATGACTGCAAAGCTCGCCAAAGTACGGGAATTGTTTAGGTTGGCGAGAGTGGGGGCGCTAAAATAGGAATCAACTCTTTCTTGTACCATAAAACACATCTTTGGAATCGAAATCTATCTAAAAATCGCCACCTGAAACTGTTTAGAATTTCCTCCAGGCATATTCTTCCTGTAGGCATATTCCAACTATACCGCAATAACATTTTAAATACTGTTTGGAATGGACATCATAATCCATGAGTGTACCGTGTTTTCCTTTCTTGTTCCACAGAGCACTTCTTCGGAATAGAAATCTGTATTAAAATCGCCTAATAAAACTCTTTTATAATATACGCCAGGCGTTTTCTAACTATACGCGAAATATATTTATAATAAATTGTCGCGTTTTGGCACCACATTTAGCGATCCATTATCAAAAATTGCAAACCTTGTGCGACTTTCAACATTTTATTAACTCCCCCCCCCCCTCTCCACATTATCTGGCAAACACATTTGAAAAGTGATTCGACACGCTAATGCCTACACATAAATACTGATTGAAATGAATTGCACTCGGGGGCTAAACATTTTGGGGTGGACCGCCCTTATGACTTAGGGGTATGAGACATAGTTAAAAACCTATTCTATGACCTAACGAATATACATAGAAAATTTCATTAAAATTGGTCGAGTGGTTTCGGAGGAGTTAGGTGACTAACACTGTGACAGGAGAATTTTATATATTAGATTATATATATATATATATATATATATATATATATATATATATATATATATATATATTTTTATAATTCCATTTTTATAATCCTAAGTTATGATCAGAGAAGTTTTTGCTGGATATAAAAGTCTTTTCGATTCAAGATTTGTGATAAACAATAACATATAAATGGAAAATAATAAGAATTGAATGTCTAAAAGTGAATATTTTTCGTGTTTCTTTTATGTTCGTATGAGCAAATAATAATAATACAAACAAATGATAATGTTACGTTACAAATAATACTACAAACAATACTACACAGTTAGAAATAATAAGACAGTTTACTTTCGGGTTCATCAAAGGGCTGCCATCTTTCATTTATGAAACAAATTAAACTATACTGATCGACATAAATCAGACAAAAGCAAATTTTAAGAACTAAAAATGAAAATTTAAGTGTTTTTCAGTGTCTAGAATAAGAATTTAAGGATGAGAACAGAACCCCCCCCCCCAATTTTTTTGTTGTTGACCGGTGTAATCACTGATTATAAACAAAAGACGACTAATTGCATCTATTAATGCTAAATAGCTACAGTATTGTCAATTAGTTTTGAAGTAAATAATTACGAAATATTAATGAATAACCAAATAAACATTCAATTTAAGTATATAATTTACAAAAAATACACAAATCAATTGACAACTAATCGATTATTAATTATATAACTCTTTTATTTTTTTATATCCTGTAAACCACCCTCAAAATACATAATGTTAATAAATGGACGTAGAAAGTAGATGAATCCTTAATAGTAAAAATTTAATAAATTTTATCAAAAAGCATGACAGCAAAATTAACTGAATATATTATATTTATCATCTCCGGTCCTCATAGACGGTCCCTGACTAGTTTCTTGAAAATGGCCGAGAAAATTGATAATATGTATCATTTTGAAAGTTCCATAACTCTGTCAGTTTTTACTGTAATAAAATGAAACTTTTTCTGTTTACTTTGTTTTTGTGTACTGCATCTTTTCCTAAATATAAGTGATAGGACCTGGGGACCGTATAAAAATTAAATATTTGTAATTTTTTTCTAAATGGGTTTTTTTGGTTCGAAAAGCACGTAAAGAATATATATATAAACTCGGCTGTTTGAGCCTCGTCAGGGGGAGATCCCCCTGAACCCCCCCCTCATTTTGTAGTTTCAGGATACCCTATTAAAACGATATTAATTTCGTCATTTTATCGCTCATCTTAACGCGTATTTCGCCTGGTAACCCTATTTTGAAATTTTTATGAGTGTAACCTATTTATAGAAAAATACATGGGATGCCTATTCTACAGCTCACGAAATAATGCAACAATTGATTAAAGCTGTTGTGAACTAATAGTATTTAAATAGATGTAAAATTATGTCGCATTTTTGGGACACATTTTTCAATAAAGGGTGTTGAGAGATAAAATGACGTAGTTATTAATATATATAACTTATAAATTTATTTATTATGATATTTTTAAATTGAAGTTAAAAGCTTAAACATTTTACGATTTCCTGAACTTTTTACTTTTATTTTCTCAACGCATCCTTGGTCGAATACCCGCAATAAAATATACAATACAAAATGCAGAATTAATGAGAAACAGACATAAGTTCTCTCCCAAAAGCGGAAAAAAATAGAGTAAGAGTTCGGCGCTACGAGCAGAGGGGCTGTTGTTGTGGGATTACGGCCAATTATCTACACAACACGTGGGATCTGTGCCGATGGGTGGGGGGGGGGTGTCGTTCTTAGGAATCCTAACCCGTATTGACTCTCAGTTTAGGAAGAAACCACGGAACACTCTAAGCGGTTAGGTCGACGGACGCCACCTGGTTTTGAACCAGGCACCTTCCGTCTCCCATTTCAGAGTGCTATGCGCTCGGTCACAGGTGGGGTCCACAAGGGGCTATTCAAAATATTGACACTATGAAGATGTGCAGCGAGGCATTCGTCTCCATTCTTAAATGCTGCAACAGCAAGATCTCTCCAGGGCGTTTTGGGTAACCCTGAGAAAGGGGGGGGTTATCTTTGACCAGTTCTTCCAGCTCAAGTCTTTGTGAAAATGTGTTTCAGTTTCAAAATTTATGAACTGTGCAGCTGATCTGCAGTAAACCGCTGATCTGCAGCTGATGGGGGGGCAACAATTTGAACCCCGTTCATCGCGCTATAAAAATAAATGTACTGTATCCTCTGTTATATATATAACGCATGAAGATTTTTAATTTGTCATATTATTCACTCCTTCTTAAATGATTCTAAATGACGTATGTTTAGGGTAGTCGAGGGTAAAGGTCCTCACGGGGCAAAAATCCGAATGAGTTTTTCTGTTATTTATAAATCTAAATTACCCATACAGATTTTTTTCACAAGTTCCCTAGATGGCACTGGTTTTGCAAACAAAGAATCAGGGACGTGCGATTGTCAGTTTTCATACTATGTAGTGAATTGCTTTTATGCGTATTTTGACGTAGTTTTTAAAAATTTATTTTTTACTCGCAATTTTACAGATTTATGGTTTAAGTGTTTTTTGTATGTGAAGCTAACTTAATACTGATCTCAGATCTCGTTACTTCATGTTTCAGGTGTCACGACTTTAGACCAGAAGCGCAGAAAAGCAATTTTCATATCTTCATCCTATGGGGCAAGAGTAAGCATGTACGATGGGGGGTAAAGACCCGAACGCGGATTTTCGCCCCTAGTGCCTTGGAGTTGTCACAGTTTCATTTGCTTGATATTC
>JAWZYV010014198.1:0-89489 GCA_038373885.1 Cheiracanthium punctorium | reverse complement strand
TATATATAAGTAATTTATTTTGTCATTATTTTTAACTAGGTACCTGAAATTCATTAAAGCTCTATTTAGCACTTTAAAAAAAGAGCTACTAATTAAGCTCTTCAGTGACAATTAATAAAAATTTCAGTTTCAATTCAATTTCATCACACCATTTGAGTTATATTTAATGCTCCACTCTACCAATATAAAAGCGTATACATTTACTACAGAATGTTACTTACTCTAATTTCAACCATTTTCGTTTTCAAATTAAATCTAATGTTGAGATTCAAGTGCTGTACAACAGGTGTAAATATTTTCATCCAGTTTTCTTTCAAAGGTGTGTATCTATTAGGTGGAACAGGTATTTTCCGCATCTCTTCTTGAGTACCCTAAAAATACGGATATGAATTTTTCAAATACTAAGTTATAAAACAACAAAAGGAAAAATGAGGCTGAATTTTTTAATAAAGCTTAAAACTCAAAAATACCAAAAGTGCTTTTTTCATTGGGGGAAACTGAGGTCTTGAATTTTTGTCATTTTCTACATCCATCATATTTTGCTTCCTCTTTTTAGATTTTGCTTCTGACCAAGTTTCAGATGACTTATTGTTTTCTAAATCAGCCGGAGTACTCATAACTGAAAAAATAATAAATACAATATAATGTTTTATCATGGAGGAAAACAGGCATTTGTGTGGTATAGAAAGCTTTAATTGAAATCAAGATTTCAAAATCAAGCTTTAATCAGAGAGCTTTAATTTGAAATCAAGATTTCAAAAAAAGAAAGCTTTAATTGAAATCAAGACCTCTACCTCCAGTAGGAGGTCTTGATTGAAATGGTAATAAACGGAAATATATAGTCAGAAATCCCCCCAAAAATATATTGCTAAATCACATTCTCAAATGATAGTTGTTAAGTTTGAAAAGAGAACTGTCCAAGAAATTATTTTCCATTACAATTAAATTACGAACATAGATAAATTTTCATGAATAAATTAAATAAAATAATGTAATATATTAATCAAATACATACTTTTTGGTTGTAAACAAACAGCAAACTAAACACTGCCACCAACAAAACACATGGGCACGGACTAAGAGGCTTTAGGACGGTCATCGGGAAGCGGCAGACGGGCGAAACTGCGTCATCCTCTGAAAGGAAAATATGCGACCCCCTTTTAATAATTAACGGCACGAGCGCCCTCTGACGACACACGGCGTAAGTATCTCCCGCGGGGTGCTTCCGTTGATATTTGTTTACGTTTCAGCTACTAGCAGACGACGCATGCGCCAAAAATTAATGAGTACGACTCCCAGCGCCACCTTTTTGGCAAATTTCATTTAGTTCTTTCGCAATGCTTGGATGATTGTCCTGAACCCTCTTATCCGTGCACATGGGAAAAGGGGGAAAAGGAGTTTAGAAGTAACAGTGACATATACTAATGACAATCATAAGAATTATCGCAAATGTTGAACAAGGAACGCAGTTATTAGGCAGGTGTTGGCGAGCATTTATAGCATAATGAGATTCTAATAATTTTTCAAGTGAAAAGAAATTTAACACCTATATATCAAGTTTTTACATCAATTTATTGTTACTTCAGGTGCGTTTGTAAATTATAAACTCGTTGCACGAATTTTCATAAGAAAACTGGAATGTGTGTTCAGTGTTAGCAGTTTCTTTTTCCTTTACGAGTTTATGAGCAGCATTCGGTAGTCATAGCAACCATTCTCTTAACTGTAGGATTGTTTATTTTGAGATTTTGAGTGAGCAAGTGTACGGAGAGTGTTACCGCTTTGGTTTCGGTTGTTGTACTTGTGAATTTTTACATTTGGATTTTCAGAAAAAGTAATTGGGTAATTGTTATATATATTTAAAAAATCCGTTAGTCTGCATTGTCATTTTCCGCAGAATGGAACTATTTTCAAATTTTAAAACATTGGAAAACAGATATTCCAAATTAAAAAATGAGTTACTAGAGACAGAAAAATCTCTTTCGAAGTTCACAGGTTATAGAAAAAGGAAAAATGTAGCTTCTCCAGAGTAAGCCTTTATTTATTAGTTTTTTTGTGTATATTTATTGAAGATGCTTATTTTGCGTCAGTATTAAAGCCTTCTTTTTTTTTAAACTGTTCCTAAACCCACCCTCAAAGCCATTTCCGCGAACTTTAAATTAATACATTATCACTTTGAGCTTAAACTAATGCACTACCGCTTTTAGCTTTTTCTTGTTATAAAAATTTAAATTTAGATGTTTTCAGTTGTATTGTAGAACAAAGCTCTGTTTTAGGATTAAAAATGGAATAGAACAAACAGCATAAATATTAGCGTAACTGGTTCGGAACAAAGTCCGGCCCAGAAATATTTTAGGCTAGCATGTCGAGCAGAACTGGCGAGTGGGCATGATATCTATTTGGTGCCTCCCCCCCCCTTCCTACTGTTAGTCAAATTTTTGTCTTAGGGACGATTTGGCGCCCCTCAGACATGTGGATTGCCATGTGGCACCCGGGGTATGATAGACTGACCGCCTTCCCTCCCCCCCCCCTCCACTAACTCACTGTATCCCTTTCCTCAGGACCAAAATTATATCTACTGTTTTGCAATATGACCTCAAACTGTTGCAGATATTCTTAGGCATTTTGTCCAAATTTGGCAGAGAGCACTGAAATGCAAAATTAATTTACCAATATAATCTTTATTACTCATTTATGATAAAGCAATAAAGTTGATTATTTAAGACCAAGGCATGGATTCAGAATTTGCAATTTTGTCAATGACTTTTGAAGTCAGATATTGTAACATCGTGGAGATGTACTAGTGTTGTTTTTGCCATTGCTCATATCTCTGGATGCTGTGTTGCACAAAATGTGAAGAGGGAAAGCATGACATAAATGGTCACGTAGCTTTAATCGTTCTGAAGAATATATCATCTTGCTGCTCGCCACATCCCTTTGCTACCAGTGCCTATAGTATTGAGCGTAATGGAAGACTAAAAAAATTTTTGTATGTTGCCATTTAATTAGTATAGTACACCTAGAATTTACTAGTGAACAAGAAAAGGAAATTATATTTCATTTGGCTTTGATAGTAGAAGAGTAAAGAGAAGTAGTATTTCAAAACTCTCATAATCATCTCTATTTCTTTTTTTTTTTTTTCCCTGTCAGATAAAAAAAAAAATTTAAATAAATTATTGATTTACAAAAGGTTTAATAGCATTATTTAGCTTTATAATTCTGTTCATTTTGCACTGCAGGTTCAAAAAGCATCCTGTGAGAACTCCACTAAGACGTGTTCCTCTGTGGGAAACTTTCAACAAGTAAGCTAACTTATATACTGCATCTGCAAGAACTAATAACTTTTAAACAGCAAACTACTGTCTGCCTACTAACAGAATTCCCTTGGCATTCTTTTGTCCAAGCTGATGGTCTTTACAGAAATAAAGTTAGCACATAAATTAGTTAGTCCTTAGAAAATGCAGCACCTTAAAATTACTGATATAGAAAATGTACTAATTCCATTTCTAAATGATCATCAGATGAGAGAAATGCATGCTGAGAGAGTTTGTTTAGTGCGCAGAGGCCTTGTTCTTAAACAAAAACTTATTTCAGTTTATATGTTGGAAAGTAGGAAAAGTTTATTTTGTGCAGTTAGTTTCTAAAGACTTTCTGAACAATTTCAGTTTATATAGTTTCTTTGCCTGGGTGATAGTGTAAACAAATAAGCTATCGTCAAAAATTAAAACATGCATTTTCAAATTTACTAAATAAAAAAATTTTAAAGAAAAGATTATCTTTGGAAAATTCTGTACCTTCTGTTCAGTTATTTACATCTTTTCCAGATAATAACTTTGACAGCCTCTGCAAATGCAAAAAACACGTTCTTTGGATGCCATCTTGACGATAAACTAAGTAAACTAGCTCTGGGCTCAGTTTACTTAGTTTAAAACTAAATCCACAGAGTTTTGTTTTGTTAGTACTAGTTTAACACTAACAAAACAAAAGTTTTGTTAGTTTAATACTAACACCAACGAATGTTTAGTGTTAGTTTAACACTAACAGTGTGTAAAAAAAAGGTTTCTCATATATCCGTAAGATTTTGTATAATGGGGTCTTATTGGCAGTGACAGAACTACAGGGTGCTGAACCCCGCAATGTGGGGGCCCAGAATTATAAGAGGCCCAAAAATTTTGTTAGCACTTACACTATATAAAAAATCTGGAGTGACTCCACTCGACTTTCTGAACACTTACGATTAAGATCATTACCAAGCACTTAAATAAATTTTAATCGATGAATAATTCAAACATATATACCAAATTGAAACTCAATCGAATGCACCGTTTAAACGCTTGCGCACTTTCAAGAATTTCTCCCCATATGCCATTATGCCATAACATAAAAGAAAGTTTTGTCGTAGCCCTTTAGGAGAACTATAAGTCCTATACACACCAAAATCCATACCGGTTTTGCAACGGTGGTTTATAACATGTATACTCAATTTGAGCTCAATCGATTCTACTGTTTAAACGCTAGCGCACTTTCAAGAAATTCCCCCCCATAGGCCATAATGTAAAAGAAATCTTTGTCGTAGCCCTGTAGAAAAACTATAAGTCCTATACACACCAAAATCAATACCGGTCTTGCGACGGTGGTTTATAACATATATACCCAATTTGAGCTCAATCGAATCTACCGTTTAAACACTAGCGCACTTTCAAGAAATTCCCCCCATAGGCCCTAATGTAAAACAAATCTTTGTCGTAGCCCTGTAGAAAAACTATAAGTCCTATACACACCAAAATCAATACCGGTCTTGCGACGGTGGTTTATGACATATATATCCAATTTGAGCTCAATCGAATGCTCCGTTCAGGAGCTATCGTGTTCATACACATACACACACACACATACATACATACATACATCTCGTAAAAATAGCATAAATGGATTCAGAAGCCCTCAAAACGTGTAAAAACACAAATCTTGAAGTCGAATTTTTTCATGATTACAATACTTTCCTTACATGGTACATGTTCGGAAAGTAAAAAGGGAAAATACTGGGGACAGATTATCATGGAATAAATACAAATCTACTTTGAAGGGGGGGGGTAATCAGTTCCGATATTTGTATCATTTTAAATGTTTTCACTCCCACTGAATATTCCCCGAAACGAATACCATGCATGGTGACCATGGTCGGGAATAATACCGTAAGCGGGTGTCGGTTGAGCTTTTTATTGTCGCCAACGTCTAACCTTGGCAACTTGTTTTTCGTGCCACACAAAACATAAACATAAGTAGACACATACGGAAAAATATAAACCCAAAACTACAATATACTTATCTAAACACATTAAAACATTAGTAGACATATTTCAAATGCAATTATAAACAAAATGTACATAAACAAAGCACTAGCTCTGGGCACGTTAAAAAATAAATAAACCATAACCTTCAAATTATGCAAAATGCTAAAATATGTTTCTGCACATAATTAATTATACAGCAAAATTTCCCTTAAAACGTTAAAATAACAGTTTTAAATTAATAGAAAAACACTCAAATAAACCGACTGCCTCCCCACCACCACCACACACACACAACAACTCAAAAATACTTATTTACTATATCATATTTAACCTGAATAGTGCGCGTGATTTCAAGAAAAATACACTGCAAATATTTTTATAAAATGTTAAAAACACTCTTTATAAATAACAGAAAATAACTATAATAAACCGACTACTTCCTCCCCCACATGATTTTTGCAATTTAATATACCTTCAAAACACAACATTTACACTATTAATCAGAATAGAATCAAATCTGATCACAAACTCAAAAATCCTTACATATATTCATATTTAACCTAAAAATTGTACGGGAATTCTGTAAATCGGAAGCAAACCCAGATAACAAAAAAAAAAAAAAATTAACCATCCCTCTTAAAACCTTAAAAAATTTTATTTTTTCATCCCAATTCACAAAAAATAACATGCCATACTAAAAACCTTACATAATTATAAAAACATAAGACCATAAATATTCTCAACTATACACCGGTGTACCGTAAAGCAAGGAATAAACATTTAAATAAATAAAAGCACCACATACCTCAAATTTTATTCATGAACGACGTCCATTCACCACAAAATAATTCCATCAAAAGCATTGAAATAAGCATAACAACTGTACCTCAACATACGCTCGATTCATATTCTTCACAACTCACAACAAACATTTTCAAATTTTTGTCGAATTTCACTTGATAAAAAATTAGAAACAACTCAACGTATAAAGGAACAACTTTCATCATAGCTCTACACAAATTATCTACATTTAATATAAAAACAAGCAAAAATTCCACTTTTCAAAAATAACCATTATAAAATACAAAACTGCAGCAGACGACACAACTTCCATTCCCGGCTAATTCAAGTTCAGTTATTTTTCCAGTTAAACTCCTTAAAATTCCTTCAACCAATCATATAATTCCTTCAAACACACTAGTTTCTCATGACATCATAAAACAACACAGCTCCGCTGGAAAGGTTGCCGATTAGCTAATCTTGATTGGCAACGCTGTCAGGACTGTTTACAACATACAGTAAGCTTTGGCGACGCATCTTCCTTGGCGATGGACACCCGCTTACGGTATTATCCCCCCATGGTCTCTAGAAGTAAAGAACCGTTTTGCCTGAGGACTGCTGATAAGAAGGAGATGGGCAGAAAAAAGAGAATGGCCCTTTGTAGGTGTACATGTCAAGGTTACGGACGACACACGCGCAAGCACATACAGTTTCATTTTACTTTTTCCTGTTCTTAGTAGCGTCCAGTCCATGAAATTACTCTGTAGTGCTTAAATGTACATGTTATCATAGCCCCTCCAAATTTTGTACACGTATTATTTGTAACACATAACTTTTAAGACCCCAGAAGATAGTGTAAAATAAGCCATCAAATTACTATATCCAGTAGTATTATAAAAAATAGAGATACAAATATGATCAAATAACAAATACTGTTTTATACATATAAATATAATGTAACATAGTTACATTTCATAAACATGCAATTCAACTTATTAAATTCTTTAAAGGTTAAAAATGGAGAAAAGCTAAGCAGTACCAGTGATGTGTAAAAAAAACGTAAATTGAAAAAGCAGCAAGAGAGCTTAGCCAAAATTTCACATGCAGAGATCTAGATAAGTTAGAAAACAATGACAACAAAGAAAGAACTAAAGCTGATTACAAATGTAGCGAAATGCATCATTGTATTGAACATTCGCATGAAAATAGAGATACTTTCGACGGAAAAATAAATAGCAGTTCTACAAACGACGTTAATAGAGAGAAAATGCAAGACAACTCTAATTATGATGAACTACATCATGATACGGAAGAATCTCGTTAAGATACAGTGAATTTAGACGAAGATATAAATGAAGATAATAACACAGGCCGGTTGTTTTCAACGGACATTGCAGATTTTCAAAACACAATATTAACAGCCAATGTTAAAAAAATGATTATATTTTCTGATTCCTGCCGACCACGGGGACCCTTTAAGCGAGATCCTCTGCAAAATAATCGCAAGTTTTCAGAAGAGTTTCACAGGACTTCCACAAAATATGGTGTTGAAAGATCATGGTTTTGCTATTCTCCTAAATTGGATGCAGTATATTGCGAACCTTGTTGGTTGTTTTCAACAGAGCCGAAAGATAACTGGAGAACACGAGGGGTTAGAGATTGGCAAGGCCTTTCAGAAAAGATAAAAATACACGAAAAAAGTCAAAATTATATGCAGTCATGATGTATGAAAAATGAAAGAACAATGAAACAATAGATAAGAATTTTTAAGAACAAATTCGATACGAATCGAATTTTTGGTACAAGTGCTGGGGCGACTTTTTAATATAACGTTAGTACTTTCAAAGAATTGCTTATCATTTCGTGGTCACCATCAATCCCTAGACTAGGGGTGGCGAACCAATGGCACGTGTGCCATTGATGGCACGGGACACAATATTTTGGGCATGCCATGGATCAAAACGGTTTGCATTTGTATTAAAAATAACACATATTTTAATATGAATTACACATATAACCACTTTTTTTTTTTTTTTTTTTTTTTTGTTAGTAAATAAAGAGTTTTGAGTTGTTAGTATTTAGTTTTATTATTTTCCTAATAATCACTAAGCCAAAATTATTTGACGGCACGCCTATGGCCTCATTAAACTTTTCTTTAGAAAAATGGCACGTTGATCCATAAAGGTTCGACACCCCTGCTCTAGACGATGAATTCATGAAAAGTTTTTAAGCCAAGCTAATATTTATCGAAATAAGATAATGTTATGAAAGAAGTTTTCTGCATGCCACAGGGAGCCTACAAAATATTTAAGCCATAGAATCCAAAATGAAATTATATATTGTCTTGCAACACGTTTAAAAGTAACTTTAGTAAAGAATATTAACGAAGCACCTTTCTATTCAATTATCATGGATACAACGCAGAACATAACGAAAAAAGAATAATTAAGTCAAGCATTTAGGTGTGTAAAAATTGTTACAAATGAAAAAGAAGAACCATCATTTGGTGAGATTAAAGAATCATTTTTAAGTTTTACTGAAGTACACAATCACACAGCAGATGGATTGTATAAAGAAACATTAAACCTACTTGAAAAGAATGACATAAAATTAAGTAAATGCAGAAGATAAGCCTACGATGGAGCAAATGTCATGAGGGGGGCGTACAATAGTGTTCAGTCGCTTTTAAAACAAGATGTACCCAATGCTGTACAAACACCACACATCTCATAACCTCAATTTAGTAATAAACGATCCTATTAAAAGTTGTTGCAATAAAAATCTACCTTTATTGCAACTTTAGAAAGCATTTATACATTTTTCGGAAATACAGTAGAAGATCGATGTACCGCAATTCTATAAACCGCAATTCTCCATAAACCGCAATAACACATTAACACTGCGGATGTAAACAGAGAAAATCACAATTAAGAAATTTCTACAATCTGCTTTTGTTTTTTTTTTAATTGCTTTCCTGGGGAATTAATTTTGAGACATTAGATAAATCCCACAACATGCCAAGCTTAAAATAAACAATTATTCTCCCATGCATGCATTATGCATTATCAGCATAACAGCTGGCCGGGCCGGGTGGAACAAGAAGGAATGTTTACTTTAATAAAACCACGAACCTCTCCCTTTTTCCCTCCACTACCGAACCACTCTCTTTCTCCCTCCTCTACCATTGACTTCCCAAACAGACGTTTATTTATTTAGTTATATTTCTCTTTGTAAATTGATTTGTTTTATATTAAATCGTATGCCGTTACTTGGCTTCCTAAATCATACGCGTAGCATCACCAAAAGTTTTTTTTTTTTTTTTTTTAATGTGTGTGCGTGTGGGTGGGAGAATGCACATAGCATATTCTAAAGTAAAAATAGCCATGTTTCTTTAAGTTTGGCAAGAAGAAAGGTTTTAAAATGAATGGTTTAATGGTTTTCTAAACAAAGTTGGGGGGGTTGGCACACGCCCCCGCCCCCTGCCCGACGATATGCTTATGTCTCAATATTGACAGTAAAATACTTTTAAAAAGTCTATGAGAAGTAGGGGAGTTTTCTCAATGTAACACTATTTTAAAACTGAATTTTGGAACTGGATTTAAGCCATCTTTAGTTAAAATGAAAACTGCTGAACTAATGCATTGTGCACAAAATGGAAAGTACTCAGTTTGCAAACCTGCATGAAGAAAACATTTTGAATATTTGGTAATGGATGATAAGTCACAAATTGTTAATCATTTGACCAGTGCTGAAATAATTTCCTCTGTTTCAAAACAAGAGGGAAAACAATTCTGAAACAGAATCAAATGCTGGAGAGAAAGTTGAAAAACTTTCAGAATCTGAAGAAATTTCCATAAGAGATCAATATTTTAAATTTCTAGAAACACAAGACTGTGTAACCAAAGTAAAATTATTACCTGTTCAAAGGCTGCAAGAAAAGTTATTTGTTGAGAGATTGCAAATTCTAAAACAAATCAAAATTAATATATTGTTTAACAAACAAACTTTAATGCTTTTGGTAATTTCAATTTATTTATTTTTTCTGTAAATAAATAAATTCCATTTTTTTGTTTTTTAAAGTAGTATTTGTATTTAAAAAAAGTTTTAAGCATTATATTTATGTGTTCTAGCTATATTTTAATATGTTTACTAGGGAAGTTTAATGATATAAGTGAATGATCCATATAACGCAAAATTCTATATAATGCAAAACCTTGCGTTTCGAGGTTTGCATTATAAAGATCTTCTACTGTAGTATAAAGAGATGAGACTTGCCATCAAAATTTACAGGCGAATCCCAAATTATTCTCAAAAGATTAAACCCAACCAGCTGGGCTGGACGGTACAATTCCCTTTTAGCAATCAAACTTGGATTTTCGGACATCATGAAAGCGCTTTCTGAAATATCATTGAAAGGTCAGAAAAGAGACGAACGCGGAGAAGCATCTAGACTTCAGAAAAGCATGAGCAATTTTGAATTTGTTTTCTTATGCGCAATTTTGTCAAAGATTCTTCATGAAGTAAATTTGCCATCTAAAATATTGCAAAAGAAAGATTTAGATATTGTGAGAGGAGCGGAATCTTTGCAAACTGCAAGCAGATACCTCAAAAAATACAGAAATAAATACAATTCCGCAAAAGACGAAGCTGTTGTAATTGCAGCTAAATGGAAATCAGAACAACCTTTTTTGAAGAAGCGACAGAAATTAAAAAAAAAAAAAAAAAAAAAAAAACACTTTGACGAACTATCAAGTGACCACCGTAAGGGCCACGAAGATGATTTCCGCGACAACGTCTTTTTTAAAGTTTTAGATACCGTCATATACCAATTAGAAAATATATTTCAAGGTATGAATGAGGTGTCAAATCTTTTTAATTTTTTGGTACCGACCACGTTAAAAATAATGAAGGAAGCAGAAATTTTAGAATGTGCCGAATCTCTTCAGTTAAAATATAAAGAAGATCTAACAACAGAATTTCTATTACAAACAGTAATGGCCAGTGCTCTGATAAAAGATAAAATTTGTAAAACATCTACCATAAAAGAATTTAAGGAGTGACTTCTGATAAAATATTCAACAATATATCTAAATTTTTCAGATGTAATTACGGCATTATTATTGTTTTTGACTCTTCCCATCACAGTCTCAACAGCTGAAATATTTTTTTCAAAACTGAAGATTCTAAAAAACTATTTACGCAATTCAAAAGGTGAAGAACGCCTGCACAACCACTCCATATTAGGTATTGAATCAAAAACTATGGAAACGAATGATCTGATTAGCGATTTTGCAAATCTTAAATCTAGAAGGAAGAATTTTAAATTTTAGTTATAATTATATTGTATTTTTTTCAACTTTTAAAATAAAAATGGTCCAAATAAACTTTTTTGTGTGTGTTTGTGGGCATGCACGTATATGTATATGAGTGTCTGTGGATACGCACGTATGTGTATATGAGTGTCTGTGGATACGCACGTATGTGTATATGAGTGTCTGGGGATAAGGGGCCCACTGAAATATTTTGCGGGAGGGGCCAGAAATTTGACGTTCCGCCACTGCTTATTGGTCCCTATTTATTTTATATATGTTTTGAAGAGGAAGAGATAAAAAGCAACTATGTAGTACCAGTTCTGAAATGTATTAATTATTTCTTCTTGTTTAATAATTGTTTTTTGTATATTTGTCTAAAATAAATGTATATAAAATGAAATCTGTTTTGTAAAGAAAAAAACACCGAAAAAAGTGGGTTTGTGAGACCTGGTAAATTGAAGGTAAATGGGTTCTTTTTCTTTCATTTTGCAAATCGAAATGTAAATATAAATGAATGAAGATGAGGCAAAAAAAAAAAAAATCTGTTGCTCTTCTTGATGGACTGAATTCTGAAAAGTGTGAACAAACAATTAAAATGTGGCAGACAGGCAAATATAAAATGTTGTTAAGGGTGACCCATGGTTACCAATCTTGAAATGTAAAATACACGAGCATTCTTTCACATTATAAAAATTTATTTAGAGTGATATACACGGTTCACTCCATATTTCGCCGACTGATCTTTCCCACGTTCTACCCCCTCCTGATAAATTCCCCGTGAAGGGAAAACTACAGCTTGGACTGCCACTTCAGGCCGCCGACTTCTTATCTTAAAAATTTAACTAACCTTTTTCCCTGTTCAAACTTCCCTTGTACGGCTGTCTAGAGATTTGTTTAGTAATAGCTGAATTAAGCCCACTTGAAATTGGTTTTCCATGTAAACCATGCAGAGTTTTTAAAATTTTAGCATTCATTTTCGTGTTTAAATTTTTGAAGCATATTTTTGAAACTGAATATATTATATTTATATGCAATTAACTATTTCTCATTGGACTATTTTCTTCCTAGCTTTTAAAAATTTTATTTTACAGCTGTTTAAAATATTTTCGGGTTTTTTGAAATTGCATTGAACATAATCGAGTACTAATTTCATTAAGCTTTTGTAATCAAATAATAATCATTAATGCTTACTAATAATTGAAAAATAAATGAAATAATCAAAAATCTTTGAGTATTAGACAAATTTTCAAGTGCATTATTGCAATATGTTTCTCAATTTTTATTTTATAGGAGCAATATTTAACTTATGCTTCAAAAAACATTTGAATAGCTGAAAACAGTGAATTGCAAAACAACAATATTACACAAAATACTATATTTATCAAACATTAAAGACATTTTACAGGTTTTTTTCTTTATTTAAAGATGTGTTTTTGTGCTAAAGTAAAATGCAGATATGCTCAAGTGGAATAACAATTATTGCATCATTTAAGTATTTATATATATATATAGATATATTACGAAAGATGAATGAACCATAATTTTTTTTTTTTTTTCGGTGAAAAAATAGTTTGCAATTTTTTACAAGAAAGTATACATTTTCTTACATTTCTAATAGGAGGTTTCTAATAGGTCAGATAGGAGACTTAAAAGGTTTTCCAATGAAATTTAGTGCTGTACAATTAGGTATTGAGCCTCACCATGGCACAGTGGTTATGTCACTGAAAATGGTAGAGGGCCGAAGTCTGAAGGTCCCGGGTTCAAGTCCATTACGCGGCTGTCGATCTAACGGTCTGGAGCTTTGGTTGGTTTTCCCCAGATTTAATCTGAATAAGCGTTAGAACCCCTTAAAAAGTCTTTGGCCAAGGCACCCTCTGTAGGGATATATTCCTCATGTAGGCTTGCTATTGCACAAAGCACACACACCTCCCCCCCCCCCCAGTACTGACAGACACGCAGCTTGATAGGTACATACATAAAATTATTATTTTTAAAGCCTCCAAAACAAAATTTGCATTTAAACACAGTTGTTTTTTTCCTAAAAATATATTTGTAAAATTACAAGGGGAGGTCTCCTCAGAAAAAAAAAAAAAAAAAAAAAAAAAAAATCTTTAATACTGTGTACTTTTTTGTGCCTCTCCCTAAATTATGACTGTGTTCTCCAAAAATTACGTGTTTCAAAATTTCTGAATATCCATTTTAGGTCAGTGTTTTTGCTGAAAATAAAACTTGTTTTTCAAAAATAGGACTCGGAAATTTCACTGATTTTTCAAATCGTCTTTGAAAGTAATTATTATTTGGTACATGAAGACAGCCTTTACGCCTATAAATTAGGCTGTTTAGTTTTCATAGTTCAGAAAAAATCAACCTCTTGCTACCACTGTGTATTGAGCTATAAAGTTTTTAAATTGTTTAGAATCAGACTACGTTATAAAGATAAAATAAATTTCCTCATCCTAACGTAATGTCTGTGTTAATTGTAGTTGCTAATATTTGCTACTCTCCTTATTATTAAATAATTAACAAAAATTAAAAATAATGAAAATATTTTTTAAAAATTTATTTTTAAGTTCATCTTCTGAGAATGCCGTCGTATGTTGTCAGCAATTAAATATTATAGAGGCAGTAACTTAAAAGATAATTATAAAAATTTTGTCGGCAAAGTAATTTTTTTTGGGGGGGGGGGTATTGAGATGATTTAATACATGACTGAAAACAATTATGATCGATGTTTTGATCATGTTTTTTCCGATTTCTTTAGCTTTTTAAATGTTTAAATCCACATTTTGTCCAAAAATTTTTTTTAATCCGTCTGTGTACAACGATCAAATAAAGGACAGGCAAGCCTATTTCTTTTTCCCCCGTTGATATACACTAGAGACTGTTGTCCAGTGACTTTCCCTTCTCGGGGAATATATCACAAGGGCGGTGAAGGAGGGGTAAAGTGTGTGGGGGAAAAACCATCGGAACAAATCCCTTAGAAACAAAAGAGGGAAGTTTGAACAGTGAAAACAGGAGGGGTGGAAATCTTATAGATGAGAGAGTCGGCGAGATGTGGGGGACACCATATACACATACACAATACTGCAGTAACAAAAAATTTAAATATTTTAAAATCTGGTTTCTTCTGCATCTCATATATATAGCATTCAATTCTAAGTTAGGAATTTAAACATATGTTGCAAAACTAGGTGCAGTTTGCTAATGTTAAAGTTTTGTACATTTCATGCACTATGATTACTATTTTCTAAAAGTAAAAACTTGAAGAAGAAAAAAAAAGAAAAGCCACCTTCCTAAACATATTAGGTTTTATTTAAAAACATGACACAAATTTTGTTTAAATTATAGTGAGGAAAATAATTAATTATTTTTTTAAAAAGTAAAGGAGGAGTTATTTGACAACATTGCTTTCCTATTTTTTTTATAAGAGCCAGACCTGTTTTGTGAAAAACCCACCCCGGGCAGGTTTTATTAAAAAACCCGAGGTTTAGGGTGAAAAAACCCATTTTTGGGGGGGGGGGCAAAATAGGTAAAATTGAAATATTTGGTACCTGAACTTGAAAATTTGCTCAATAGAAATGCCAACTTCAAACAATAGACAAACATAAAATTAGGCTTAACTCAACAAAGGAAACTTGATGCTACCCTCCAAAAAATAAATAAAAATAAATGCATGAATAAATTTGGTTCTAAAAACTTTCACTGCATATTTTTTTGATTAAATAATTATTAGCTTAGCAAATTATAAGTAACAGAAACTTAAATGGGTACTTATGTATTATCCTGGTGGTCATTCTCGCCAAACTATTTTTTCATCATATGTGCTGGCAAACTGTTGCCAATCATATTCTGAACCATCAATAATTTAATGTGTCCGTCATTTATCTTGGCCAAAAATCGCTTGTCTTGGTGGATTGTACCGCAAGTATCCTTAAATGTAACATGCCATTAAAACATATCAAGCTATATATATATATATGTATATGTAAGGAATGGCCTTACGCCATCCCTTGTTAAAATGATCGACACAACTCCATTGGGGTTCTAGGATGAATAGTTTATTTCAAAGTTCGGACAGAGGGCAGGAGTCAGGCCGGCGACCTTTTAGCTCCGGGGATATCTTCGTACATCGCAGTCTAAAAGCTAAGGCTCTGCTCCACATTCCAAACTCCTAAAAGGCTAAGTTCTTGAAATTTCCGTGCTCTTGCTTAAATACTCCTTAGTTACTACACCTGCTGGCAGGGTGCAGCACGGTCGCGAAGGCGTTACTCTCAAACGTAATTAGTTAACTAGATTGTCAATCAAGACATGAGAAACACCTGCTTACCCAGGAGTTCCACAAGCGCGTAGTAATGAAACCACAGGAAACTGAAAATACTGCTGAATCAACAATTTCACTCCTTATCTAACTTCAAAAAACGTCTCTGAGCGTAATATTTGTATGGCCGAGAAACAAACTTTAGAGTAACAGTAACCGAGATTAAAGAAGGCTTTTTCAAATAACATTAAATTAAATAAGGTTAAATTAGAAAAGTTTATTTTATTATTACATATATATATATATATATACAGAAATAAAATGTACAAAATTCTGCAAACAGAAATGTGGTAAAGCAAACCATAAGGACACATTTGTTGTCTTGGACAAACGGTTATCGTTTTTACTTCCTTGTACGTAGTATAAGGAAGTAATGTGATCCCGAAAAATTTTTGGGGGCCAAATTTCGACAAAAAAACCGATTTTGACTACCTCTAAATTGAATTTTAAAAATTTTTTCGATGCATCTCATCGTAGGCTAGCATGCACGATCATATTAACGCGTCTGCAACTCATTTTGACCAGCGGCGAGTTTATTGTGGTCAGTTTTTCCATGCCGTCTGTACGTACGTATGTATGTAACTCGCATATCTCAAAAACTATGGGTCGTAGAATGTTGAGATTTGATATTTAGGATTGTTCTATGATCTAGTTGTGCACCTCCCCTTTTGGTCGCAATCGAATGAATAGTTTATGTACAGGACCGCCCAAAACATTCGAAATACATTACGCTCTATGGGCCGAAAATCATTAAAGTTGCATATCTCAAAAACTATTAGGCGTCGAATGTCGAAACTTCATATTTTGGATAGTTGTAACATCTAGTTGTGCACCTCCCCTTTTGGTTCCATTCGATTGGATAGTTTATCTACAGGACCGCCCAAAACATTCGAAATACATTACGCTCAATGGGCCGAAATTCATTAAACTCGCATATCTCAAAACTATTAGGCGTAGAATGTTAAAACTTTATATTTAGGATTGTTGTAACATCTAGTTGTGCACCTCCCCTTTCGGTTCCATTCGACTGGATAGTTTATCTACAGAACCGCCTAAAAGATTCGAAATACATTACGCTCTATGGGCCGAAATTCATCAAAGCATTTTTTAGAGGTATTGGGCTATTTCAAACGACTCAGAAGTGATATATGCTGTAAAGAGTTAGAAAATGAATTTCTCCATTAAAAAAAGTGTCTTTATCATTTACAGTTCTGCTACAGGAACACTCAAAAGATTTCCAATACATTACGGTCAATGGCAATTTTAGGAGATTCATCCATGTCAAGCACAATACCGTCCTACCACATAAGTTAGGTAATGGTCCGACCACGGTCACGTGCCTCCCTCAAGTACTATGCCAAAAGTCGCCAAGCTTGGCGACTTTTTTGTGTACGTGTGTGCATATTTAACTCTCAAATCTCAAAAACTATTATGAAATTTCATATATAAGATTGTTGTAACATCTAGTTGTGCATCTCGATTTTTGGTTCCAATCTACTGGAGAGTTTATTTACAGGACCACCGAAAAGAATTTTAGTACTTTAATGTCTATGGACATCTTCAATATAATACAACTGTAGACAGTCATTGTTTGGTACATGCCCAAAAACTCGCCGTCTGTCCTCGACCTTGGCGAGTTTTGCTGAAATGTCGCCAAATTTGGCGATAGTCAGTCATTTGGTACATGCCCAAAGTATCGCCATTTGTCAGCGTTCTTGGCGAGTTTTGGCGAAATATCGCCAAATTTGGCCATAATCTGTCATTGTTGGTCCATGCTTAATATCTCGCCAAATGTCGTCGACATTGACGAGTTTCGCCGAAATATCGCCAAATTTGGTGCCAAAAATTATTTCGTATTTTGTATAACTCTAAAACTTTAACCCGTAGAATTTTGAACTTTTGTATTTAGAACTATATTATAATATCTAACGGTTTTCAATATCTTTTTTGACAGCAATCGACTGGGAATTTATTTACAGGGTGAGCCAAATGACTTTAAATACATTAAGGTGTATGGATGCATTCAATTCATTGAAAGTCTGTGGTCAATGACTACTTTGGCTATCCCCAAAATCTCGCAAACTATCTCAAGTTTGTTGGCTTTTGGTGAAATATCGCCAAATAAAGTGTCAGAAAGAAATCTTTCAAATTGAACTCAGCTTGGCGATATCGAAATGTTTGGCTAGAAATCGCTATATCTTACTATTATTGATATTTTATATCTTTCAAACAAATAAGTTTAGAGGAAGTGCGTAAAAAATATTTTTGATTTAATAGACGTGCAAGGAAGTCATGTGTTGGACACATCAGATTTTTTTAAAAATAAATAAAAGTACATTACCCAATAATTGCCGCTTCCTTGTCCTCCTAAAAAAATGTGGTATGAGTACAGGGTTTTGGACCCGCCCACAAACCCCAAAAAAACTTTTTTTTTTTTTTTTTTAGACACACAGAAATGGGTTTTTTGGGTTTTATTAAAAATTATCAAAATTTCTCCTTTCTTTCATTTAAATCATTTGTTATTTGATATTAAATACATATAATATTATCTACATAACTTAATGCATTATATTAGATAAATATATATATGCCAGTTTAATTTTTTATAATTATTTTTCCAAATTCAACATAAAGAATAATAATATTTTTAAAAATAATACCTTGAGCTAATTCTATCTGCAATATTTGTTTTGAAATGAACAGGTGTAGAATGCAGGCAGGGATAATTTAATACTCTTTATTCATATTTAAAACCTTATTTATTAAAATATGTAATTATCAGTATAGTGACAGCAAAAAAAAATCCTTTTCCCGATAAGAGAAGAATGGGTAAGGTGACCATACGTCCCGTTTTGAATGGGACAATCCCGTTTTTAGGTGGTTTGTCCCGTTGTCCCCAAGCACAGCTTCGGGACAACGTTATGTCCTGTTTTTAGCAAATGTCCCCTGGAATGTCCCGTTTTTAGAAAGAGAGCAACCCACGGTAAGGATTTTAATAAAAGCCGCTAAATATCTAAAATCATCCAGCGGCAGTGTCTGTAAAAAAGAAACGTGACCTCTCTCTCTCTCCCCTCTCGAGACGCAAAGAAAATGCCGGGGGATGTATTGTTTTTGTGTTTGTTCTTTTAATGTTCTTTTTTTTTGTCAACTATTTCAATTTATTTCAATTCTTTTTTTAAAGTCATGTTCTTTTACTTATTCCTCCCCCTCCCCCGAATTTTCCCATTTCACTCTGGTTTTCTAAGAAATTTTTTCCTTGCGAATGACAATTTCATTTTTTCTGTGTGTCCTTTTTGTTTACATGTCTCACTTTCCTACCTTCCTGTCTTGTGTCGGAGGGTGTTTTTGAAGTCGAAGAAGGGCCTACCCCTAGTACCACCCGAAACATACGCCTTGCACTATTTCTTATAGTATATGTGTGTTTTAGCAAAGTTTATTTTCCATTTTATTTTGATATTAACATTAACACAGCTTTTTTACTCATTTTCTTAACAACTAAAAGATACCTACCCAGACCTGTCAATTCAGTCTCCCTACACTATTGCCAAAAAAATAGTAGATGTCCCACTTTGAGGAAGAAAATAAATACACTATTGCCAAAAAAGTAGTAGATGTCCCGTTTTGAAGGAAAAAATAAATGGTCACGTTAAGAATGGGCATGTCTCTCTCTTACAGCTTACAAGCATGCATCTCAAGAATGAATTCAGGTTCAGGAAACCATCCTGTATTCTATTAGTTGCTGCATTACTTTAGTACTGAGAAATCTAAAACTGATTCATTATACATTGTTTATGTGAGATTTAATATCAGACATATTAATTTTAGATTTTTTTAAGTAAAAAGGAATATATATTTCGAGCAAAAATGAATAACTATAAAGACAAAATTATTAAATAAATAGTAGTTCTGCAATAAGTTGGCCTGCAAAGGGTTTACTGACTTATATTCTAACTAGGAAATATAGCTATGACTTAAAAAACAAAGGTAAAAAAAAAGTTCATAAATTTAAAAAGTAATAGAAAACAGCCAAGAAAAACAATATATTTTTCTAAGTGAATCAATATTTTATCTTAAAATAATCCGTTTTACCCAAAAAACCAGCTCCGGTGGGGAAAATGGGAGCTACCCGGGCAGCAAATCTGACAACCCTGATAGGATAAATTATATTTGTACTGGTTGTGTAGCCCACTGTTGTCTGGGTGCATTAGGTGTTAGGGCATAATTTCCTGACAAAAATTGTCAGCTGGTGTCAATCGCTGGTGAACTGATCTGTTTTGTTTTTCAAAAATATTTAACATGTATTTTTAATATCTATGCATTTTTCACATTTATTATACATATAGAACCTGTTATTCAGAATGGTCGGGACCAGATGTATTCTGGATATCTGGTTGGGCATTAATATGACATCTACTGATTTGATTGGTATCATATGTGTTACTCTACTTTTGATTATAATTAGGCATTCATTGTTAATGTGTGTACTAGAAAAATAATATATAAAACTCTTTAAAAAGATCAAGATATATAATAATCATGTCTAGGGAGAAATTAGTAAATGTGATAACTTCTTGAAAACTTATACACATGCATTAAAAAAAAAAAAAAAAAAAAAAAAAAAGAATTTTTCATTTCAGGAAAAAATAAGAATTTAATCTTAAAAATAATTCCAGATAAGAGGTTTCATACTGTATTACTTCCCCCCCCCCCTGGATACTGCTTCATATTTAAATGAGTAATAGTAAGGTCAATGTAATGTGTCATAAGGTTTAAGAAAAATTGAAAAGCAACAAAATTTAAATTTAACATCTGTGTGTTTTTCTTACATTAAAATTCCTTTGAATGTGATAATATTAGTAAGTTGTATTTGAATTAATTTTGTACTATGATACTATACTATATCTTTCATTCATTGCATTAAAAAATAGGTGTTTGTTTACCAATTACTGAATATTTAAATTTGTTTACCGTGTTCAGTTGCCGAATATTAAAGTATTTGGTTGAACCGAATATTCGGTTTATCTGCCAAATAAACAGTATACCAAATGCTACTGAATATTCGATGCATCCCTACTCTCTGGCCACTTATCTCATTCACCTTTGATTTATTTAAGTGTACTCTTGCTATAACATCAAGTTTTGCTTTGTTTACACACTTTGTTTTGTTGTGTTGTTTGTTATATATGTCCATAGTCAGATAAAAGAAAAAACTATCTGCGCACATAATCCGAAACTATCTGCAAACTCATAAGGTTCTTGATAACTAAATACATGGTGCGTATATGAACATGCGTATATGCATATGCCCACATATCTGTGCAATTCGCTTGGACTATAGTGACTTAAAAAAGATATTTCTTTTATGTAAATATCCATTAAAAACAAACAAACTTGGAATTAAAGGAAAACTATCTGCAAGACCTTTGAATGTATCTGCGCCCGGCGTGCGCGCGTGCGTCTATATTATCTATCGTCTATGTTTGTATATGTCTAATTTTCACACAGGACTTTTGTGCCTTTTTAAGATAAATATAGATAGAATGCATTGGTATGTAATTCAAGAAAAGCTTCAGAGGAGTGATAATATTAAATCATTAGCCATCCCTCCTTTGTCTTACAAATTAGTGTTACCAAATTGTTACTTATTGGCTTTTTATTCAGCTGTGTAGGAGGAATATGAAACATATTCACACTGGATGACAATATTCTTAGAGATGTCACTGTTATTATGCATTATTGTCAATTTTGTCAAGTAGTCATCCACATTTTAAAGCAAAATGTAAGGTTTGTAAGCTAAATGGTAAACCCCTATGCTAATCTCCTGGAGAAGAAATATTAGTAATGGATAGTACTATGGACTACTGCTAGTAAAAGGTGTTTCAGATTTGTAACTTTTCACTACTTTAAGATTTCAGAAATGGCACATAAGCACCTTCAGAAAATGGAATAAGTAGGGGCATTAAACTTCAGTTCTGCCAAATTTGAATATTATGAAATGGTTCTTAAAAAAGAAAAAAAAAAAAGAAATCATGCAGTTTTTAGCATCTATTTCTTGCTTTATAGGCTATCTGATCACAGTCAACCATCAGAATCTTCTGAAGAAAGCCTCAATGAAGATGACTTTTCTCCTAAAAAAGTATGTATGTTTATCTTATTAGACAAGCCATCCTATGGTTTAAAAAGTTGGGTGATTCTCAACTCAGAACACATACAGTTTCCATCCAATATCCAAGGTCATTCAGGGATCGCGCTGAAGTCTGATAAAAGTGGGTCACAAAGGCCCATTATCTTGAGAGATATGGGTTTTTGCATATGCAAAACCCATTATGTGCATACTTATTTTGCATCACAGTCAACAAAATTTGGGTAAATGACTCAGAAATCTGAGTAAACGCGAACCCTGTCATTGTTTGGAGAAACAAAATCTGTCTCATAGTCTTCACGACATTATTCAAAATAAACTAATTTTATCATATGCATATTATAGACCGCCGTCACATGAACTGCAATGCAAAAAGTTTTGTTGTGAATAGAGCTGATAGTTTGTTCACAGGCTTGCAAAATATATTCTTATATTTAGAATTACATTTTGCAAGCCTGTGAACAAACAGGCAATGTTGTGGAACAAAACAGGAACTTTCGGCGATACCCCAAAACAATAGGAATTCTCTTCACACGCTGTATTGGGAACTACAAAATTCAAAAAACTTTGTTAAAAGAAAAACCAAAACATTTGAAACAATGAAATTAATGAGGTGTTTAAATGAACAAAGAATAAATGTTTCTATGACTTAAATATTTCCTTTTTTCTCCCTTTTCAACTCTTAATATCCTATGTCATCAACCTGTGAGGTCTTGCTTTTTAAAATTTTATTTCTGTTTTTTAGTTGTGTCTGTTTTTGGAATGCATTTTTGCAATCAAAACTGAAATTTTATGCTACTTTACGGAGCAGTTCCAGTTACAGAAGCCACTAGTTCTTGAGGGGATTTTCACTAGTTTTATGCTCAAAATTTTTTCAGTTAGAAATTTTCTTCAATTTTTAACATTTTTAAAAATATGCAACTGATTTTAATTGCGGTCATGCAAGCTATGCAACTTTTGTTACCAGTACTACATGATGAGCGAGTGAGCATGTGTGGTAGCAGGAGTGGGAAGTTCTCTGCATGGTTCTCCTCTCCATTAGCGATACTGTAGTGGAAGTATGGGCAACCTTTGAAAAGTTGCAGGCCAACTTCAGGATGTTAGCGAAGTCGCAGGCTATATAATTGGGATTTATAAGGGGTTTTGATATGTTACTCAGGCCGGAACAAAGGCCTTAGCAGGCCGCATCTGGCCCACGAGCTGGGGGTCGCCCATGTATGCTGTACAATCAACCCTCAGTAAACCGCCACCCTTTTTGATCGCCAGTTTGGAGAGATAATTGATTTACAATGCATTGCAATATAAAATTCCCTTGATAAACCATCCCCTCGACTAGCAGGGAGCCACCATCCGCTGTTCAGTTTTTTGGAAAAAGTTGATTTTTGAATTGCAAAACTTACTATTTAAACCACCAATGACTGCCGAAGGTGAAAATTCTGTTTTGGGAAACAAATGATCCACCATGCTAGATGAACTCTCCTATATGATTATGCGCAATACAGCTTTAATATCCCTTCCCAACCTTTCTGTTTGAAGAGGATTAAAATGAGACACTTCAAAGCGGAATAGTGTGTTTTCGAGAATGATCATCCACAGGAGCAATAAAGCTTTGATCAGGAACACTTCTCAAAGCCAGGTGTTTTTCCTTTTGCCATAAAGGGATGCAATCACACTGACAAAAATAAAGTTCACTGAAGTTTTACTGCTGAATGTTACAGGATTATTGCAACCAATAGATGCTATGCTGGCATTATAAAATCATTTAAAGTAGCACTACAGAAGATTTTTAGTGAAAAAAGCTGTAAACGACACAAGCGAAGATTGAGATAATTGTGACAGTAAAAGATGCCATTTATCTATATAAAAAGTCTTGGGACTATGTTACCAAAGAGACAGTAGGAAACTTTGGAAGCAGTAGCACAATGGGTAATAAATTATGAAAATTGACCCTGAATACATCTGCAAAATTGGAATTTCATTTTACAGTAAGCTTTTATTATTTAATTATTTTTATTTTAAATTTATTATAAATGCTTAATTACTAGCATAATTAGATACAGTAATTATCATAAAAGCTACTTGTATTTAAAAACCAGTTTTTTTTAATTATACTTTGCTCAAAGGGTTAATGTTTTGTAGCAACCCGAAAACGGCAAATTCCTTAAACGGAATGAGGATGATCCTTAGGTTATTAGATAAATAGTCCAATTCTGTACTATCAAAAAATCCTTGAAATTTTTTGAGCATTAAAGGTAAAGTTAAGGCCTATCTTGTTCAGAAAGAAAAAAGAACCCTGTTACTTAAATCTATCTTTCTGTAAAAAGCATATCCATGTAAATCTAGGCATAATCAATTTATGTTAAACTATGGTCATAAATAGCATGACTTTTTCAAACTACAGTAAAATTGAAGATTACTATGGTGGTGTGAGCCTAGTTTAAAAGTTAAAACCCGCAAAAATTGATGAAACTGTCTGGAGTTTTGGTAGTGTTTTCTCAGAATGTAATGTTAATATAAGCTAGCCCTCCTTAAAATGACCACCACCAGTATATCCCATCCTCAGAGCTATATATTTCATGTGAATAATTGGTCTACAGAAATTCTATAGATTTTTATGAAGTACTTTTTTGGGGAGTGTTATTAAATTCTAGATACCATAATTTATTTTTTGGGTGGTTGGGGGCTTGTGAAGAAATATATTCAAGTAATAATTTTAATTAGTTGTCATCATATAGAAAAACTGTGTAAACCAGGCTTACAGTTCTCTTCTAGTATGTTCTTTGGGTGATCATTACATATTAGCCCTTCATATTCCAGGTTTTGGTCATTTATTGCTTATATCAGAAATTTAGATTGTTCAATTATGTCATAAATATATTAAATTTTGTATTAAAAATATTTTCCACCTTTTATGTAGTCTTCACTTCAATCTGCAATAGTAACAAAAATAGCTGGTCCTCAAAGCAGAAGAGAGATTATTACAGAACGGAATTCTTGCCTTAAACTGCAATCTAGGTAAAAGTATTTCATTGTATATTCACATATAGTATGTTCTAAAAGTAAATCATAAATTATATGGATCAAATATTGACTTAATGCATTTGTTACAAATTTAATTTTTATTTTATTTCTTTTCATTGTAGGAATCGCAGAATTTTAGGTATGGTTCAAACTACTCTTAAAAAGTTCCAAACTGAAGAACGAAAAAGACGGCCTCAAGTATGTTTTGCCATGCATCACTTTTAATTATAAAGTTTTATACTTGATTTTTCATGTACAATTGAAGCATTTTACAACATACGTGTAACTTACTAGGGTCAATAGGAAACATTTTGCTCTCCCCCCTCCCCTTTCCAATGTTGCATGCCAATTTACACCAGTGTTTAAGAATCTGCTACTCATAATATGTCCACTGCATGTGATGTGTTATTTTTGAAGCATTAACTCTACGTGAAATAATTATAACTTTGTAAAATAATTCATATAAAAAGGCACTTATCATTGCAGAATGCATGCTCTATGTGATACAAAAAAAAGGTTCACCCTTCAGCTTATGAAAAAATATGTTCTACCATCCATAAGGATGAAAGAGGGAGAACTCTTTTGTTGATAAAAGTGAATATTTTTGAGACCAATTGCAGACCCCCCCCCCCCTCAGTTCTAGTTCTTTCAGCAGCATTGTAAAGGAGAATCTGAGCAAAACTTAAAAAAAAAAAAAAAAAAAAAAAAAAAACATTTTTAAGCAGTGTTTTGTGAAATAACACGCATGAAAGTTACTTTGCATCTTTGGAAAAAAGGTTATTAACTGTTGCAAGCATAAGGAAAAACTGATGCTATTTTTACCATCTACTCTTCAGTTTTTTTTTTTTTAAGAAGTCCCACAATCACTTCTGTTGCACCATTTTTAAAAATAATTTATTCACAGTTGAGAGTAAAGAACGTATGGCATTATTTACTAATTAAAATATTTGGGTTATTATTTTAAATTTCATTTATTTATTTATTTTATAGGATTTGAAAAGAAAGAAAATTCTTGAAAAAATTGAAGCAGCAGAAGAGGAAGAAAAAGAACTGGCCAAAAAGCAGAAAATGGAATTAATTTTTAAAACCAAAGAACAACAATTAGAGTTGCAGTGTTTGGGGAAAATGATGAAGATAACTGAATCGGTAAGGATTTTTATTTAAGTAGTCAGAATTTTGCTGTTAGGTTAAACTTTTAACATTAGTCAGATACTTTTCAATGTTTTTAAAACATATTGTGACCGTATTGCATTTTAATATTAGGTGTCTACTCGAAACTTCCTTGATTTAAATTTTGTGAGCTTGGACTGTCCCCAAGGCAGTAATTCTACAGAATATAGATATGTTTGCAGATTTATAATTTACATTTTTGTTATTTTTTTAATTGTAGTATGTAGGGCACAGTTATAATTATGAATATACTAATTAGATTTTGATTGTTTAGTTAATTTATAACAGTTTCCAATAAAATTCATTCACTCCATGGGCAATAACTTAACATTTCATGAAGTTTAATTGAAGCAAACTACCACGAGGGTGTTTTTAAGAAGGAAGGGACACTTATTCTCATGTATCTGTTGTACAATTATTTATGTTATGTTCTGGAAATAGTTTTTGGCTGTCTTATTAATTCCCTCTGGGGTCTGAATAATATAGGTGATTACAATAAGTTTTTATTTTCTTAGTTATTTTTATAATTATTAGAGCTCTATAAAATATGCAAAAAATGCAGTATTTTACATGATTTATAATTTTCTCCATAGCAGCACATAATTGCAGAAGTAGGCAAACCCTCTTTGGGTTTTTATTATTTAGTTGTTCTATATTTAATTTCTGATTGTATATTTTTAGTTTATAACTACTTGTATAAAAGAAAAAGATATGCAGTGAAATCTGATACCGAAGGGATCTAAATAAAATATCGTTATACTGTACATGTATTTTTTGTTAAAGTTTTATCTAAAATTTACACCTTATAAAGTTGTAATGGTTTACCATTGTTGATAGCTTCAGCTTTTGTACATTATTTGAGTATTAAAGGTGTTTTCTAGTCATAAAAATAAAGATAAAATACAGTGATCTCCCCAGAAATTTTGTCAATCAGGTGTCATTATGAAGCTGCAATGTGTTATTCTATTGAATGAAAACATTCAAAATGATATTCTTATTTTTCTGCTGGTCATTCAGTAAAACTTGTTGGGTGATGTGCTCAGCCAGAAAGGCCTGGAGAGAACCCTGAAGTATATTTCCTGAAAATTGACTTTGAAGTAGTTGGGATGATGAATTGATTGAATAGAATTGAAGCTGAATACGTATACATAATGTATTAATTACCTTCTTTAGATTTTTACAATTCTATAAAATGGAAATTTTTGATAATACTTTTACAAAGAGTGCATGTACAGTATATTTCATGTAGCCTTCCAAAAATGTAACTTCTACAAATGCCAATGTTTATGCTACACTATCATCACAGATTAAAGACAGCACATCAAAATCTAAGCGAAACAAGGCCTTTTATGCATGAAAGGGATTTTTCCATTCCTGTACTGCAATCTTTTATTATTTTATACTTAAGATCATTAATAGTGTTTTCGAAAAAAGGAAAAAAAACGGGTAGGAGGGTTATACATATTTATAAAACTTTTTGTAAAATTATCGCTATAGACAAGTGCATGTAAAAGTGAATATTTCTGAGGATAGTTTCAAAGTACATTGTGTAAATAGAAATTTTATTGGGACCAAAGAAATTTTTGTTAAGCAGGTTTATCTTTATACACAGTATTGTTATACACAGGTTTCACTGTATCTCGTAAGGTGTCTGTTTAGTAATTTTTGTGTGTTTTCGATATTTAACAAGGTTTTATATACACTGACCTCCAAAAGTTAAGGAACAATCGGTTTTTTGCACTTAATTTTCAAATGAATGAATGTAGAAACACTAAATATGGATGATGTGTACAAAACAGTTATGTATTGACTGCAACATAGAAGTTCACATAAGAAAAACACAAAAATAATTTACAACAAAAAAAAGCCATCTAGCTGGAAAAGTCCATTTTTGGAAAAAAATATGTCACAGTTTTATGTGGTAAAATGTCATAGAAACATAACAAAAATAAGTTTTAATAAGGGATATGCCCACCCCTGGCTTGAAAGCATTGGCAGCATCAACTTTCCATGCTGTCAATTAAGTTGTCGATTACCGAAATGGGAAGCAAAGACCAGGCACGGAGTAAGCTTTGTTCCAGCGCTTGTAAAGACCTTGGAGGTGGACTTAAAGCAGAAACCTGTTTACCAAGACAGTTCCAAAGATGCTCTATCGGATTCAGGTCTGGAGATTGAGCTGGTACTTCCATTCGCTCTAAACCAAGATCTTTAAGATATTCTTCAACAACTACAGCTCAGTGAGATCGTGCATTATCATCCACCAGAATGAAATCATTGCCAATTGCATCGGCATATGGCAGACATATGGATCTAGAATCTCATCCCGATATCTCATATCAGTCAGAGTTCCTCCCTGGAGCACATGCAAGTCAGTGTGACCGCACCGAGTGAAATCACCACCAAGTGAGATCCCTGCCCAAACCATTTTCCCACCACCTCTATAACTATGTCTTTCCACAGCATTGGATGGATCGTATCTGGTGCTTTGTTCCTTCCAGATCAACAGATGCCCTGAATCGCTCTCCAGTGTGAATTTGAGCTTGTCTATAAAGAGTACAGAAGCTCATCACTGTCTGGTCCGGGAAATGTATCCTCTTGCTCAAGATAAGCAGACGCTTCTGTGTCATCCATTGAGGGGGACATACACAACTGGTCCCCTTGTATACTGAATACACCTTCACTCTGTACTAGCAGATATTTTTCTCTCTGATGCTACAGAGTGGTCTGCAATAAGTTGCGGCACTTAAGGGCTTCATCTCCTTTGGCCCAAAAAACTATAAATCGGTCTTCTGCAGGTGTTGTAGCTCGTGGACGGCCTGGAACATGTCTTCTGGACACAAAAGCTTTGGTTTCATATTTATTCCAGAGACGGTGGAACACACTGTGAGACACTTTAAAACTCCTAGCAGCATCAGCCTGTGACAACCCCATTTCCATCCATCTGACCAACCTACCACCACCTTGCAAATCAAGCAAATAGCTTCTCTCAGACATTGCGAGACCCTATTGCCTATTGTCAATGAATCTGCCAATGAAAGTTGTAAATAAGCTATAGTTAACACACGTAATTATGAAAGCCCGATATTTGCATATTTTTCTCTCACTCATATATTCCTGTTCTTTTCTATTAAAAAAAAAAAGTGGTAGGTATTGTTTTTGCATAAAGTTTATTTTTATCACTTATATAAACTATAAATTGTTAAAGTCATATTTTTTATGTGAAACTTCGAAAAACATATTGTCCCTTAATTTTTGGAGGCCAGTGTATTATAATATTACCATTCTTTCATTAATTTGCATATTGCCAATGCGATACTGAGTTTTACTTATAAAATAATCTTTTTAAATCATTTTCATTAATGTAGTTTGAACTATGGGAACAAAATCAGAAGTACTTGCTTAATTTCAATCTAACAAAAGCAGAGCCACAGATTTGTTTTTTGCCTGTATTACATACGTCAAACTCCAAGAAACATCTTGAAGTATCAAGAACAGAAATACAAGGTATGTGTAGTTAGTATTAGTAAATTTAATGATATACAGTAGGACCTATCTAATGTAACCACCTTCACAAAGAACAAAACTGATTGCCTTGCAACAGGCAGTCTGTCAGTCAGGGAGTCTGGGAAATATGTCAGGAAAATGTAGAAAAAAACAAACAAATGCAAAATAGATCAGGAAAATTCACCAAAATAATAAATTTTCCTCTGCGTAAAATCTCTTGATGGCTTCCTTTTCTTTTATTTACCAGACTCCAGAGAATGAAAAATGCTGATAAAGGTGATTTATGTTTAGGGAGAAACAATAATCAAAATTATGGGGTATTCAATGCTCGCACCTGTTCTACATTGCAGTCAGGGTTTCAAACCCGCCCAAAAAATCCAGGTGGATGTTTCTTAAAAAACCTAATAAAACCCATACAGAAATGGGTATTAAACATTTTGAAAATTTTTCCTTTCTTTCATTTAAATCATTTGTTAATTGACATTAAATATACATAATATTACCTACATAACTTAGTGCATTATATTATATATATACAGGGGTCGCGCTGTCGACCGCCAACTTTGCAAATTGCGATAATAAAATTAGTTTGGCGAAAAAAAATACGATTTGGCAAAAATATTGGCAATTGCATTTCGTAATAATGTCCGGCAAAATCTAATTTGGCGAATGGATTGGCGAAACTTTAAAAAAAGCCAACGCGAACCCTGATATATATATATATATATACCAGTTTAATTTTATATAATTATTTTTCCAACATAGAACAATAACCTTTTTAAGAATAATAATACCTTGAGCTAATTCTATCTGCAATATTTGTTTTTAAGTGAACAGGTGTAGAATGCAGGCAGGGATATAACTTCATAATTTATCTCTCTTATTTAAGTTTTCAAACATAAATAAAATATGTAATGACAATGACAAAAAATAATCCTTTCCCAGATAAGAGAAGAATGGGATATGTGTCTTACAAGCATGCATCTCAAGAATGAATTCAGGTTCAGGAAACCATCCTATATTGTATTAGTTGCTGCATTACTTTAGTACTGAGATTTCTCAGTAATAAAACTAATTCATTATACATTGTTTATGTGGGGTTTAATATCAGACATATTAATTCTAGATTTTTTAAAGTAAAAAGAAAAATATATTTAAAGCAAAAATGATTAACTATAAAGAAAATTATTAAATAAATAGTAGTTCTGTAGTAAGTTGGCCTGCAAAGGGTTTACTGACTTTTATTCTAATTAGAAAATATAAGTATGATGTAAAAAACATAAAGGTAAAAGAAAAAAAATCATAAATTTGAAAAGTAATAGAAAACAACCAATCAAAAACAACATACTTTTCTAAGTGAGCAATAATATACTTGTTATATCTATGGTCATAAAACAAATTAATAGCCTTTTATGAATGCCAGCAGAAAAAGATGGCACTACATTAAAGTTATTTTTATATTTTAATTGTTTATTATTTTGGAATGAAAGTTTTCTTTAAGACTAAAATTGTTCTCTTTTGAAATAAAACTATAAAATTTAAATCCATAAAAAGTGCTATGCTATAAAACATCTTGATAAAATCCAAAAATACCCAATTAAACCCACCTGGGTTAGGTTTTTTTTTAAAAAGCCAGGGTTTTCTAAAACCCTGTGCAGTGGGGGATTTCTTCTGACAGGAGGGTCAAAAGCTATCCGTGTATGATCAGCAATTACTTTCTGGAATTTCTTTCTGGATTGAAAGTGTTCTAGACCAAACGATAAATTTTGTGCTCGAAATTTAGAACACATGTGCTAAGATTATACACATGTGCCAGATACATCACATAGATACCCCAGTAATACAAGCAGTATTGGTCAATACTGGTTAAATGATCCAACCAGTGTAGTCTGGTAAAAATCAATTGTCTTTCAGAAATTTTATAGGCACCCTTTACAAAGGCAGTAAAGTGTAGTGGTTGTAAAGTGAAAATGTACAAAAGTGAACACTTGAGCGAGAAAAATGGTGTATGTATCATATATAGAATTTTTACAAGGAATTCCAATACATTACACTGGGCAGGTTATCTTAAATGTGTAATTTAGAGATATTCAATTATTTCAAACAAAACAAAAATGATATATGTTATTAAGGATTAAAAAATAAAGCTGTCCATAAAGAATAGCGTATCTATCATTTATAGTTCTACAGGAGCATTCAAAATAATTCCAATACATTACTGTCAATGGTAATTTTGTAGACATTCACCTGTTTCAAGCACAACACTATCCTACTTGAGTTTGCCAATGGTCCAATGACGATCATGTCTCTCCCTCAAAAACTGCACCAAGCTTAGCGACAATGCAACTTGGACATAAATTGACATGAAAAAATGTTTCAGAAAATAAACCCAGCTTGGCAATATTTTCATTTTTTGGCAGAAGATCAAACCATCTTTAATGTGATAACATTAAGGTATGACTATATCAATGGGAATTTTGAAAATCTGCAACTTACTCTCTAATTAACCCATTTACATGCAACAAAATTGGAATCTTCGATTTTTTTAGCATGTGGAACATTTTAGATTACTACAACTTAAAAGAGCAATTCCTTAATCTCCACATCCATGGAATACACTTACATCGTAAAAGACGGATATTTACATTTTTAACACCCTTTCTCTCTCTCCAACAAGACTAAGGTGTTTATGATTTTTGTTTGTCTGTCTGTCCATGCTCAAGCTGCCGCAAATGTGAATGGATTACTACAAAATTTATATATGTTGTTCCTATGTATAGTACCATGTACTCAATTGAAAAAGCTGTATGAAGCATTTATAGTTATTTTACAGGAGTGCCAAAAATAATTTCAGTACATTACGCTCTATAGTTAGTCATTCTTTAAAGCATATTTTAAACTTATTCGTCAATTTAAAAAAAAAAGAACTCATATTAAGGATCACAAAGTAATGATCATGATTAAAAATAGTGTCTGTAACATTTATAGTTCTACAGGAGCACTCAAAATAATTTCAATAATTTACTCTCCGTGATAGTGTAGAGACATTCTTTCTTTTCAAACACAATACAATAAGTATATAAATGTTTATAACTGTTTAATCTTCGGTTAAAAGAAGGAAATAAATTTTAAAGTCCTTTTACAGGGTCTCGCAAAAGTAATAATGATATATAATTTTTTTTTTTTTTTTTCAAAGATTATCTCTAAAATCTTGCCAAAGTGTCATGATCCTGGGTGTTTTCCTACCCCATTGATGTTGGTATAATGATCTGGAGAGTTTTGGGTGATATTCTCCAGATGTAAATGAATATGCGTCAGAAACCCCTAAAAAGATCCTTCGCCCAAGGAATCCTCCCTTAGGTCGATAGCTCACAATGGGGTTGTTGCTTTGCCTTAACTACTGAGCTACAGGGTGTCGACAGATCAGGGAAATCATGGAAAAATCAGGGTATTTTATCAATCTGGAAAAATCATGGAAATATCAGGGAATTTTGCAAAAATATTTAAAAATCAGGGAACTTTCATTTTTGCCTAGTGAACTAGATCATTTTTAATTGTCAATCTGATGCGCGGCTCCGTTCCGGATCACACGATACTCAACTGATGCACAGATACAGACATTTTACGAATCCGAAACCAGAATACAGATCATACGAGAGCATAGAAATATGAATCGGAATCCGAGACTCGACTCAAGTGATGTAGGCACTATCACTATACGAATCCGAAAAAGCGCATGTATTCGGACTCGTTCTAAAATGCAGATCATACAAGAAACCGGATATGCGAATCATATCGGCATGTGAATTGCTTCCTGAATAAAGTCATAGGTAAAATGAATGGTAAAAGATGATTTAGTCTTCTACTGCGCCGTTGTGTTTTTTAAAGTGATGGGACATTTGAGTGATGCTTGCTAAGCTCCAACAAAACTATTTTTTTTTTTAATAGATAGTGCTCATTTTTAAGTCTTTTTACATATTTTTTTTAATTTGAAACGATACATTGATTGAAATTAAATAAGTTGACTAGATGGCCAGTTTATTTTGATCAGTCATCCTTACACTTAAAATTGAACACTATCTTTATAAAACGAGGAAAATTTCTGCTACTTATTGTCTTTTAGTGTTCAACTAAATTTTATGTTTGGATTTATGAAACTGAACTACAATTTTATTAATATTAAGCATTTTTGTGATTTTCTATTATTTATTTCCCTATATGAAGCATTCACCTGTTGGTGCATGATACACAATGGTGATTTACATGAAAGATTATGGTCTGTATATAATTAGTTCTGGAAATGTGATAAAGATAGTCAGGGAAAAATCAGGGAACTTTTTTTCTCAATTTCTGTAGCCACCCTGAATTAAAATCTGGCCCGATAAGTACAATGCATTGCCAAATGTGGTCCAAAAATATTGTTATGTTGGAAAGTGTTTTATAATCGATGCATTGGCATAATTTATCTTATAGACTTGTTATTGTTATCTTAACGTTTTTGATATATCAGTAAAATTTTCTGGCATGCCAAATAGCTAGACTATAAATGGAATTGCTGGAAATACAAGGCACTTGTGCCATGTATTTGCCTTGATGATTGTATATGAGCTAGCCAGTCACCATCTATATTGTTCCATATTGTTTAGCTTAATTGGCATTTTAACAAAATTAAAATAATCTTTCATTTCTTGAAATGTACACATATGACTGCATAATTTAAAAAACACCATTCTCATGATTCTTAACAAAATATTCAGTAGGTGAAAATATATATATACAATGTGCATCTGAAAAGTTCAGTGAATGGTCCCATATTTTAAAAACCCTGACAGTTAGGGTGTTGCTTGTATGCACACATAGTCAGAGACGTGACAACTAATAACCGCTAGCATCCAAAAAGACAGTTGAACGAAGGTGCATGCTATGACCAATTCAATGCAGTCAGTGTGAGTAGGTGTGTCACTAAGAAAGGGAGCAAGCAGCATGTGAAGTTCATGAAAAAAGATGAGTCTGAAAAAAGTTCATGAAAAAAGATGATGGAGACACATGAAATGTCAAGGAAAGTGTATAATATGGAAACAGTGTGTAAAAAAGTGTGTTTTTGAATGGTTTAAATGCCTTAGAGATGAAAAGGAATCTGTCAAGGATGAGTCACTTGATCCAGTTCTTGAACATTCCCTCCATATTCTCCAGATCTGGCACCTGCAAACTTCTTGTTCCCCATCGCAAAGAAGTACTGAAAGGCCTACATTTTGCCGACAACGTGTGGCAATGACGACAGATCCAACAGCCCGTGACAGTGACGCTTCGAGCGATTCCAAAAGAAGTGTTTGCCGACAGTTACCAGCAGCTATACAACTGATGCCAGAATTGTGTTGTAGCTGATGATGATTACTTTGAACTTCAGTAAAGGTACTTACTTTGTTATACTTATTTTCTTTATTTTATGACGCGATTCACTGAACTTTTCAGACACACCTTGTATATACAGGGTGCCCACTAATTAACCAAAAATTTGAAAGTGCAGTGACTGTTTATTGGAAAGTCATACTGATGAATATTTGATGACACAACATACACGGTTTACAATTTATGAAACGAGTTTGAATTAATGAGTTTTCATTTTGTGCTGTAATATAGCACTAGATAGACGTGAAGCTACAAGCAGTTTTCAATAAACGTTCATGTCTTTGGTAGTAGTTTGCAGTAGTAAAATGCTGAATTTGACCATCAAACAGAGAATTTCCATTTTCTGCTGAAATTTTGGTCATTACACTGCGTACTATTCGTTCAGTTTTGGATAACTTTGATCTTAGGCTTCGTTGTTGCATATTGTTGCAAGTAATGGGAAGCACTTCAAAACTCTTGTGCATTAAATCGGAATGTGTATACTTATACGTGAAGTAAATATTTTCCTTTTATTTCTTCTCAAATTCTTTTACTAAACAATTCAAATTTTTGGTTAATTACTGGGCACCCTGTGTAAGTATATGCAGGTTGTCCAGTGCTAACAGTGCCCAATGGCTATTTCCTAAACTGTTAGTCTGAGATGCATAGTTCCTGTTGCAAAAATGCTTTAAATTGTATAATCTATTATATCAGAAACAATTGAAGTCAATAAATCAATTCCTATAAAAATTATGAAACAAATTTTTATACAGTCCCCCGGTCCTATTAGTTATATTTAGAAAATTTTTCTTTGTACAATTTGGTGCACAGTAAAAAAATTCTTCCTTCTACGACCAAAATTTACCGAGTTATAAAGCAGCAAATATTTTGATCTAAGTCACTTTTCCACGTTGAAAAATGTTCTGTTATGGTTAACTGTTAAGGGACTATATAAATATTCAAATTTTAAACTATAGGTTTCAATTTCATTTTCTGGCATAATGCGGAGAAAGAAACAAAACTAATTTCAAAATACTAATCTTTACTACACAAAGTACAGGAAGAATTTTATACACAAGTGCACAGAAGCAGCCGAAGGAAGCTACTTTTGAACAAATGTTAAGCTAACAGAATTTGTAATATTATTTTAGTTTCTAAAATGCAAAAAATTTTGTATTTTAAAATGTTTCATTTTCTAATTAATGTTTGATGAAGCGTTTTATTTATTTATTTTTTTTAAAGTTATTTAATACCAGTTCACATTAAAAAAAACTCTTTAAAAAATTCTATTTTCAGTATAAACTATATTTTTATGTTTTATTTTATACACATAGTTAAATGTAAATCTTCTTTACTGCAATTTATATTCATAAAATAGTTAGTGAAATTGCTAATAAATTTTACAAGGCCCAAAACCATGTTCATTAATTTTTCTGAAATTCATTTTTTATACAATCCCTATTTCGCTGCTCAAAAAGTGCTCTCTTTAAGCAGCTGCAACTCAGTGAATTTTGGTCGTAGAAGGATGAATTTTTTTTCATTTTGCATGAAATTGCATTAAGAAAATTTTTCTAAATATAACTGGTAGGACTGGGGACTGTATGAAAATTTAAATTTCATAATTTTATAGGAATTGATTTATAGACTTTGGTTATTTCTGGTATAATAGATTATATAATTGAAAGCATTTTTGCAACTGGAACTATGTGTCTCCGACTAAGGAAAGTTTAGGAAATAACCATTGGGCACCGTTAGCACTGGACACCTTGTATATAGCTTTGTGCTGAACATATGCTAAAGTAAAAGCAATTGATTTTAAAATTGCCCAAATCAATAAAACATTTACAAACAGTTGAACTGTTACAGAATCACCTTCAAGGCACATGTTATTTATATAATTTAGCAACTAATTAGTTTGCTTCTTTAGTTAGAAAATCTTCTTCAAAAAAAATATTATATGGGCACCACATGACTTGTACATCTGTTAAATCATATATATTTTTGGTGCAATTCATCTAAACTTTTTTTGCTTGAAAGAGATAAAATACTGCATTAATACTAAAGTTTAGCAATTTCTAACCAAATATTTGAGCTATCACCCAGCTGGATTCAATTTGAAAGATTTGTTTTTGATACTTAATTGGGCGATATTTCGTCAAAAGCCGACAAGCTTGAGATAGTTATCAAGGTTTTGGTCATAGCCGAAATAGTGATTTATCACAAACTTTTAATGAATTACAGGTATCCATAGACATAAATGTATTAAGTCTTTTGGGTGACCCTATAAATATATTCAGTTGATTACAATTTTTAAAAAAAATGAACTGTTGTATATTACAATAGTTCTATAAAACTCAAAATTCTACGGTAAACAGTTTTAGAGTTCTACAAAATATGTAACTATTTTTTGCACCAAATTTGGCGATTGTTCGGCAAAAGTTGCCATGGTCAATGACAAATGGGGAAATTTTGGGCAAGGACCAAACAATGACTGACTACAGACATAATACGTTGAAGATGTCCTCAAACATTAATGTACTGGCATTCTTTTGGGTGGTCATTTAAGTAAACTCTCCAGTAGATTAGAACCAAAAATTGAGGTGCACAATTTTCTAGAATCTTTATAAAGTTTCAGCAATCTATGACTAATAGTTTTTGAGATGTGAGTTACATACATGTGTACATCAAAAGTCGCCAAACTTGATGACTTTTGGCGCAATTTTTGAGCTAGGCAAGTGACTGCCGTCGGACCATTATCTAACTATATGGTAGGATGGTATTATGTTTCATGTGGATGAATATCTCTAAAACTGCCATAGATCTTAATGTGTTGTAATTATTTTGAGTGTTCCTGTAGAACTATAAATAATGAAGACTCTATATTTGATGGAGAGACTCATTTGTAATCTTTAACAACATATATTACTTTTAATTCAATTGAAATAACTTAATATCTCTAAAGTGCACTTTAATGAATTTTTGCCCATACAGCATAATGAATGGAAAATCTTTTTGGTGCCCCTGTAAATGAACTATCCAGTTGATTGGGACCGAAAAGGGGGGTGAACAAATAGATTTTACAACAATCCTAAATATAAAATTTCAACATTTTCTGATGAATAGTTTCTGAGATACACAAGTTACATACATATGTGCACACAGACGTCAGGGAAAAGCTGGTCAAAATGGACTAGCTTTTGACGACTGGAGGTCGGTCAAAATGGATTGTACATGCATTTATATGAACACACATACATGCATATGATCAGATGTCTTGCAAAAACTCTTTAAAGTAATTTTTTTAAGTTAGTCAAAATCGATTCTTTTGTTAAAATCTGGATGCCAAAATTTTTTGCAAATTACTTCCTTTTACTTCATACAAGAAAGTAAAAATGTAAAATATTTTTACTAAATCAGCTTGTTTTAAGTAATCAGATGACTATTTACAGTAGTAGGGTTTGTTTCATTATTTTACCATTACCTTTTCAGTTTTACTACACAAATTTAAATGATCAGATGTGATACTTAGTTAAATTTGCACAGTTGAGGAGTCATCACAGAGGATGAAACAAAAATTCCTCCAAAACTAACTATGCAAATATCAGGAAGCAGATAATGAAATAAAAAAATTGGATGGTGCCCTATTGTGGAGAATTTAGTCACAGTTAGTGTAAATATTATCTGTACCATACTTATTTTTAGACAATTAATGGTTTACCAGGTGTTTGTATGATTTGATAAGTGTTTATGAATTATTGTTCATATTTTTGATATACACTCAAGAGCAGATGAATTAGGGATGGCTTGCATTATACAAATTCTGAGCTGTTCACTAGCCTGGAAGTGACTTGCAAATAACGTTACGTAGAAGTTTGAAGAGATAAGGAGTGTTGCTCACAGTATCAGTAATAGTCAAAGGCTTAGTAGATACAGACTACAGATCTAACAAGGAGGAGGCACGGCTTCAGGGAAACTGATTTCAATGATCTTTGGCATAGCGGTAGTATACCATGTGAATGTGCCACCTGTAAAATACTAAGACGTAATATTAAATATATTCAAGAAAAATTGATATGTATTTTCGAATTACTTCACTGAAACTTTAAATTACATACACTTGTGCTGTGGAGATGTTTCTTCCGCTCATTTTTTTTCAATACAAATGCTGATAATTTATTAATTTTTTAGTAAGTAAATATAGTAGAAGACTCGAAATTCACAAGGCTGTAAAATTCTTACTGTCTGATAAATGTAAACAATGAAATCTACCCTGCCAGCTGCAAGTTCAGAGAACTGCATTATAACCACAAAGAAAATCTAATAAGTAATTCCCACTTGAAAAAAAAATTATTTTAGATTTTTTTAACTCTGATGGTAACATTGATAACTTTCGGATGACTGACAGTGACATAATTGACATTAAATTACAGTCACAAGATAGACTGACAAGGCAATAACTCTGAGGATGATCAAAATATTGATAAAATAACATTTAATGAAGGTTTGGCACTGAGAGAGAAGTACCTCAGATTTGTAGAGCAGCAAAGCTGTGCTACAGAAGAAATAATGACAGTATTCAAAAGAAAAAAAACTTTATTTACAACATCCTAAAATCTATTCAGCAAATGTTTAGAATGTTTAAATAATTTGCATGTCTCATAATTTTGTTTATAGTATTATTCCTCTGTATTTTTATAGCATGATTCTGATTATAATAACACAGTAACATAATTTGTTTCCTTTTTATTACTTATTTTTTAATACTAGCCTCCAAGGCAGATACCTTACTGTTCTTTATACTCAATGCAGTGTTGACTAAATTTCTGGACTCATTTCAATGAGCATCATGTTTCTTTGTTTTAACTGTACTTGTCATTGAATTTATTTGGGTTAGGGTTGCTACACATTTTGGCTATCATCATAAAATCCGATGTTGAAACAGCAAATGGCTAAAATGTGCTTTAGCCTGATGCATGGGGACATTTTTTAGAGGGACGATTAATGTGCCAAGTATTGTAAATTCAATATTTTAAAGATATGAAAAAGGCTGAAAGGTCTTGCATTTTTGTGTATCCATTATTATTATTTTGTAATCTAGCTACTGTGTGATATATGCTTGCTCCATTTGACATCACTGAATTGTTAATTTGGATTTTTGCACAAGATCATCATTATTGCACTAATGTTTACATCTAGCTATTGCTGTTCACAGGGTGGAAATATCATTGATTTTGGTATTGCATATGTTAGCTTATTATATAAGCTGATATACTTGCTCCATTTGATGTCATTGAACTGTTAATTTGCATTTTCGCACATGCTTTATTGTTATTGCACTAATGTTTACATCTAGCTGTTGCCATTGGCAGCATGGAAATATCGTCGATTTTGGGTACGTTAGAGTATTATATAAGTAGATTTTCTGGGTAGATGGAGGGAAATAGAATAATTTTCCTATTATGACCCAAAATCCACAAAATTCTAAAATCCGCAAAAGGTCTGGAACCAAGCTGTGTAGATTTCGGGTCTTCTACAGTAATTTATTTATTTACTTATCCATTTAGTGATTTTTTTACTACCTACTTATCGATTTTTTTCATTATTATTTAAATTGTATTTCTACTTGTAAAATCGTTACTTTGGAATCAGAATTTTACACATTCAAATGACGCTCATTCATTTTGACACTCACGAAAATCAGTATTTATTAAAGACATATTTCTTTTTGTCACTATCACAGGACAATCATTTTCTGTTTATTTTTTTTCTAATTTTCGGATACGATTTCTAAAACGGATTTATGAGCACAGCAACAGTATTTTTGTTTAATCATTTGCCATCTACGGATTGGTTTGTCGACTTTGAAATATCAGATTACATTCTACTCCAAGTCTAATATTTTTACGGTGTAGTTAAAATTTTGCTTTGTTTGTATAGAGGTAATTAATCAGGGAAATTTGATTTAAATTATATTACAGCTAAAAATATGTCAAGTGAAGCAAGTTCTAGTTGTGATGAAAAAATTGAAAATTCCATATATAGTGTTGTTTCAAAGCAGTGGCTAAAAGATGGAGTAGCGTATTACGAGTTGAGCTTCAAAACATTTCAAATGATCATGAATGGTCAAATTCAATAAATGTAATCCTTCAACGATCTCACGAGTTTGTTATTTGCCGGTTTTCTTCAATGAATGCCTTTATTGTGTCTTCATCAGCTTCAATTGTTCCTTCCAGAGCATGGTGCATCTTCATCATCAAAATTTTGAAAACCAGTTTTGACACTGACGTTCTCTGAATACATCTTCTCCATACACATTGGATAATTTTTTTCTTTCTTAAACAGTATTTTGACCTTTTTGATAGAGAAAAAGCAAAGCATGTCAAATTCTGCTTTTCAGTTTTTATATTTGAAAGCGTATCAACCGAAGACTATTGCGTAGAATCAATTGAACTTTTTTTGCAAGCAAGCTTGCTATATGAGCTGTCAAAAATATAATGATTATGTGGCTTTAGTGTGATGTTAGCTCTAAAAAAATACAATTAAATCCTCTGTTGGAAAAAATGAAATTACTTTCCGGACAACCTAATACATGAAGCAATGGATCCTTCTTTCTAGCAGTGGACTTTTCAAGCTGGTGTTGGTGGAATTATTATCTAGGGAGTGTTCACATGGGCTGAAATGGAACCCCTGGTACATTTGATAGCGTCTCTCGCAGGTGAATGTTACAAGGATATCCTTACCAACCACCTGCTTCTGCTTTGTAGTGGGGTGTGTTCATTTCTGGCAGCTCACTACAAAGATTTTCCTTCAACAAGACAATACACTATGCATTTGATTCTAAAATGTATTGATATGATTGGATGAACATTGTACCGACTTTTGCATGCGTTAGTCCATGAAGATCATCTGACCTCAATCTGATCGCACACATCTGGGATGCAATTGAGAGACATGTTTGAGGTCTTGTCCACCTTCCTTCTAATCTTACAAGGAGGAGGTATGGCTTCAGGGAAACAGATTTCAATGATCTTTGGATCATTGCAGTATACCATGTGAATATACTGCGTGCAAAATACTAAGACGCAATACTCAAATACAGTCAAGAAAAATTAATATTTATTTTCAAACTACTTCACTGAAACTTTAAATATCGTTACACGCAAACGTGATTGAGTGGCATGGCGAAACAGGTATAACAGTGGACTCTCACTCTCCCCGTGGCAGAATCACGGCGACATTGTCGCAGAACGGCATTGAGCTCCTGCAGAAAGATTTTCCACACAGGAATAAAATTTCCATTTAGGGAGACCAAAAAAAAAAAAAACCCACTTCTGCAAATTAAGTTTTGTTTCTGCAGAATTCTTTTCAATGGATTATTTTACTCGCAGATGCAGACTATAAATATTTATCTTCCCAAGTACGTCAGTTCATTCAGTTTCGCTCGGTGACTGCAGCGCAGAATTTTCTGTTTACAAAAGACCTGCACGTGACCCTTAACCCCGTTCGCTCAACTCTCTTTCATTGATATATCAATGCTCTCTTTTCTCACTTCGTAAATGCAACGGAGCTTTTCGACCTACGTCATACCATAGCAACCAGCCCGACAACACTTTTTTGCAGAACAGACTGAATGGCAGAAGGCGTGACTTCGTATCTGAGTTGTCCAACATAAAACTGAAGAGTTCTTGGCGAAAGGAAATATTTTCGATACAGAAATTAAAAAGGAATGGAAGTTAGGGTAAAAATCCAGCCCTAGATTTTTGCAGAACATGTTTTGTTTCTGCAGAATTGCTTCCAAAGGATTGCTTTTTCTCGCGGAATTCTTACAATGCGCGTGTATGCAGTATGCAGGAGCCAGGGCCGGCCCAAGGGGGCTGCGAATGTAGGCGATCGCCTAAGGCCCCGCGCTTATAGAGGCCCAGCTCCTGGGCTATTTAATTGCTATCTCATAAGACACATGATAGAGAAGAGGCCCTGCTCTTGCGCTTTGTTTGGGGCCCCGCACGCCCCTCCGGCCGTCTCTGCAGGAGCAGAATCACGGAGGTTGAATTCACACCCACTGGAGAGCTATTTGAGAAATGCACTTGACCTGTGAGTGTGACCCCGTTCGCCCAACTCGCTTCGTAAGTGCCGCATATTTATTTATAACATACACGTGGTTAGTTATCGGGCTCACTTCACGGTAATATATTCAGTACATTTTTAATGCATAAGTGAAAGATATTTCGACTGTTCCTCAACATGTCTTCCAATGAAAAGGAGAATCCTAAAAGTCCGTTTTTCGGGCCGTATTGGTCCGTGTCTATAAAATTTTAATGAGAAAATAAAAATAACGTAAACGATTTTGACAGGGAAAATAGCGCCATTTCAATCTTTTTCCATCCGTCTTGAAACTGCATATTTTTTCTATTGCACTTCTTTATTCGAATTTCTAACAAAATAAGATTAAAAATAATGTCCTATTTAGTCATTTTATTTATTTATTTTTACAATAGACCATGGGACGCTCGCCCAATAGACACATGGAATTTAAATTCCGTTTGCCATAACTTGGGACTGCACAAATTTGTTATTAAAACATTCTATTTAGTGCAGTTCATTATTAATTGCAATGTTCCCACACTTAATCTTGCACATTGTTTTAAAATAAGTCAAATATACCTGGAACTATATTTCTGTCCTATTTGCAACTATTCTTAGAAATCACCACGAGATGGCGCATCGATAATCTCATTAATTTTTTTTAAATGCTGCTAACTAATAATATACTTCTTTTTATTTCATATTATGTCAAAAAAAGCATTAATATGCCAATAAATACAGTTCGTATTTTCCTTTTGGTTTTATTTCATCACCAATAAACGGCCATTGTAACCTTCCGCTATTTGTTTACATTTCGACCGGCGGTTGAGCTGAGCAGACGAACGTAAACAGACATCTTATGAAGTCCTACATTTTAATTTTGAAAATTTCCATTTTCATTTTTTTTTAGAATATTGATCTTGAAAAATACATATTAATATTTTTATATTTTCACTAGTATAAATTTTTTTAGGAAGTTGAAAAAATTAATAATATTTAATTTACTTACAAAAATATTACTAGATTTATTAAGGATTCATATCTGAATCTAAGTGACAAATATTTTGATTAGTACTAGTTGCCCAACAGGGATTCTACGACATACCAAATATTTAATTAGTAATTTTTTTTTTTTAATTTTACATGCACTTCTTAATTTTTCATATTTATTTGCATTAAAAAAATAAAAAGAAACTTTTCTAAAGATTTTTAAACTATGAATTAAATTCAAACACCTAAAGTTTTAGTTACTTATAAAATTCATATGCTGTATTTATATATTTTTCTTTATTAAATCATATTCGTCCTGTCTTGTTGGAAGTACTCCACCACAAGTTCAGTATAGGCAGATGGTGTACATAAAAAAAAACTACTTATTTTTTCCCCCACAACTTTGCTTCTACAAAAATATATATAATGTACACTTTCAGCCAGCTATTTTCTTCATTAAAATTAATCTTCGTAGCATTTATTTTCCATAGAAAATGACAGAAGGTAAACACCTGACAGTGTTTCATTTTACCCCATATATCAGGATACAATGAAACAATAACACTCTAGGAATAAATAATATGGGACAGAAAGCAAATTTCAGCAAATGTGTTTTATTTACATTAATAACAGAGAAATCAATGACAGAGAAATATGAAATGTAAATTGGAAAAAGTAATTTAAATAAAAAATTACTACTACATAAGCAATATTAGCTACAAGTTGTTATAAATCAATAAAAATACTACACTAGGGGCATACCTAAAAGTGTAATAGTACTTTTTTTTGTCTATTTCTAATGGCACAGATAAAAAGACAAATACAGCAAAGAATATAAATGAAAAATTACAGAGAACAGCTGTATCAAATAGTCTATGCATCCAGAAGACCCCTAGCCTCCCATATAGGTCCACAAGAGAACGTTTGGATAAAGCTTGGCAGTGAGCGAGGTGGTAACCCGTCCAAGATCAGAGACTGCAGATAGCACTTTAAAAGGCATATTTTTTCAATTAAAATGCTATACTACAAACTCTCAATCGATACATATAGTTGATCGATATAAATAGTAGAGTAATATTAGTACACGAAAAATTATTACTTACATTAATTTATTCTGAACAATCGCTTAAATCATCAATATAATCTAAAACACATCTTTCATTGTTAGAGTTTTGACAGTTACTCTCATAAGAGCAAAAATCTGAACATGCTGAATTATTCAACTTGCAAGTACATTTCTTTGACATACATGCAGTTTTAAGGCATGCACATAAGATGTGTTTCAGTAAGAAATCTTCTGCTATAGGCAAGTTACCCCACTGAACAGAAATGCAGTCATTTATAATCCATCCATGTTCAGGTGGGCTTGGAGCATTAATACAATTTTCCAAACACCTACGATAAATATTACATTGATAATTACATCGTTTCAGCCCATTTTCCGAAGTTCTCATCGTCCTTAAACTTTTAAAGCGTTTAAATGCTCAGATATTTCTTTTTCTTTGCCATCAAGAAACAACCCCCACAGTCTTAATTTTTCAAAGCTTTCGTCCGATAAAAGAATTAGATCATCATTTATATCTTCGAAAAGATGAATGCAGCAAAATGGGGCGGCAGTAGCACCCGTTTTAACCAGCTTTTACACTTAAAAATAAGGACTATTATAGCGTAAGAACGATGGGTGTCAACAAACGAATGTACACAAACAAACGGCGGAGTGATACGCAGAAAGAAATGCAGTATAAATAAAATAAAGATGTGTAATTTTACTATATTTACATAGTATTAATTATTTTAATGACATGAAATGAATTACAAACTAGCATTTTGAGTTTACAATGTTATTTATTTAATTTAGAAAAAAAAATTGCACACGCCATCTGGTGGCTATTCTATGTATGGCTGCAAACAAGACAAAAATATAGTTCGCGATAGAGTTGTTATTTTATATAAAACGTGCACCTTTAAGCGTGGGAACATTAAGATTTAAGATAAAATTTAACATTTAGAATAGTTTAATCATGCGTTTGCGTAGTCCCAAAGCATGGTAAACGAACTTGAAGAATATTAATGTTCGTCCCATAGTCTACAAGGATCGAGCGTCACAAAACTTTATGAGAATGAATGTGTTTTTTTTTTTCATTCTTTTATTTTAATTTTCAACAAAATAGGATAAAAAAATAATGCACTGTTTTGTCATTTTATTTATTTTTACACTGATCGAGCGTTGCAAAATTTGATGGAAAAATTGTACTTTAAGCATCATGTTTTCAATCTTTTTCCATCCCTCTCAAGAATGAGTATTTTTACTTAAGCATTCCTTTATTTAAACTTGCTAACAAAATATGAATAAAAATCAACCCCTATTTTATGATTTTAGTTATTTATTATTTAACTAATCAGTTAGGTTCACGCTATAAACAGAATTTCAGTGCTAAGATCTTCAGGGAGAAATGAAGAGGACATTGGGACAAATGATAAAAGAACTTTCATTCACATAAATGGACCACCATCTGGTTTTAAAAATACCAGGAAATATATCAAAGCAGGCTTAATTTTGATGTAGGAACCAAATTATGCATTCCATTTTTCAACAACCCACCAAAATAAAGTTATGAAAAAAATTGTTACCCCAAAAGTTGTTTAAAAAGTGAATTCATAAGCTAAATGTTTACCATGTTTCAAGTAATTTTGAGAAATAAATTGTGTTTATAGTCCATCGATTGTTGCTTTCATGTTTTTGAGCTTGATTTTTTCTCTTCAGAAATTCTATAGATGCAGATAAGTTTCTTTTTTTTTATTCTGTTGTATTAATGTTTACATTTCTGTCTACATCTAACTTCCTACCAAAATTAATTGCTTAGTTATGCAGTTTATATATATAATATACATACAGCTTTAATCTATTCATGTAAAGATTTTTATACGCACAAAGTGCTTCTGATATTGCAGGTTGATTACATATTTATTATTAAAAAATATGTTGCAGAAAGAAATTGGTACTCATGAGGTTTGTCGCAGAAAGCAGGAAAATATTCTGCCACAGGGCTCACTCTGACGTCTCAGGTTCGAATCTCGTGCTGCGCAAATGTTTCTTTCCCTCTCTCTCCTTTTTAAATACATCAATACTGTTAATTAATTCATTTTTTTGTCCAGTAAATATTTATTTACTTTTCATTTATTCATTTTTACTACTTACTGATTTTTCTATTACGTATTTGTATATTTTTAAAATTTTTATTTCTACAATTCAAAGTCTATTTTTACAATTGATTATAGTTATGATTGTTTGAATATAATAACTATAATCAATAATATCGTTATGACTATTTGAATTTTTTTTTTTTTCTTCTATCTGGTACATAGTCATCAGACGAGTTATCTTTAACTGATTCGAAATTTTATTTTTTCCATGTTGCACTCATCTTGAGCATGGATCAATTTCTCATCAGTTACAAACACTTCTTTCCACTCAACACAACCAATGTATTGTACAATGCTGTGCCTATCATCGTAGCTTCTTCAGATAGTCTATCAGAAGCTGTCGCTGCAATTTTTTTTTAAATTTTTTGTAGAAGTAAACTTTTGTAATACGCTACACCATTTTTTAGTTACTGCTTCAAAACATCCCTGTATGCAGAACTATCAATAGTTTTTCCTCACAACAATGAGAACTTGCTTGGCCTGATGGCATATTTTTAACTAATATAATTCTTCAAAATAATTTTAACTGCTTAAATACGTCTATTCGAAGTTTTAATATCTGTTATTTTTAATTTGACAACCCATTAACAGAGGATAGACGATAAAAAAAATAATGCTGTTGCTGTGGCATCACGTACGGGGAAAAACTTAAAAAGTCTGTCTTATGATTGTGACAAAAAGAAATGCACCTTATATAAATATTGAGTTTTGCGAATGTCAAAAGTTAATTATTTCGAATGTGTAAAATTCTGATTCCAAAGTAAAAATTTTACAAGTAGAAATAAAATTTAAATAATTTAAAAAATCAATAAGTAGGTAGTAAAAATGAATAAATAAATAAATGATAAATAAATTAATAAAAAATAAGTAAATTATTTATTTGAATAAAAAATTAATTAATTACCAGTATTGGTGGATTTAAACAGAAGAGAGAGAGAGCAGGGAAAAATGCTTGCTGAGCACGAGATTCGAACCTGGGGCGCCAGAGTAGTAGTCCACTGTTCTACCCATTTTGCTGCACCACTCAATCACGTTTGTGCATAACTTATAAGTTTTGATGAAGTGGTTCCAAAATAAATATTAATTTTTCTTGACTGTATTTGAGTATTGCGTCTTAGTATTTTACATGCAGTATATTCACATGATATACTGCCACTGTGCTAAAAATCATTGAAATCTGTTTCCCTGAAGCCGTGCCTCCTCCTTGTTAGTCGTTCTTCCATCTAATTTAAGTGAATTGTGGGAGGTTGTTCAAGGGAGTCGTAGATAAATATATGGCTTCCTATGTCTTGTAGAGTACATACCAAGACTAATCCTAGCTGTCATCAAGACAAAAGGTAGTGCTATGCTATTTTGTAGAGATATCCATAATTCAACTGCTCTTCAGTGTATAAGCAATATATCGCACAAATACAAACTGAATATACCTTGTAGCAATGTTGTATATAAAACATCTTTCATTTTTTGTGTATTTTAACAGAAAAAATGGCGGAACAAAAAGCTGCTGTAGAAGTATCATTAGCTAGGATTAGAGAATCCTACCAGTCAGCCATTCCTATTAATTTAGACTGGCAGATCACATCATCTGGCGGATTACATAAAAAAATGCCAGTTCAGGAAACTGACTTTCATTCTAACATAGTTGCGGAAGAAACATTTTCTTCTCTTGGTGAAGATGAATTTGATTCTCTTCCTGACATGTCATATTAATTGTTAAAGCAATATTTTTTTCTGTTACTGTGTTAAAAATATATTATCGTAGATGTCTCATTATAAAATGCAATAAAATGTATCTTCTGTGGTATATAGTGTATGTTTTTATTCTTTTTATGATGATTATGTCTACTGTCCACACACACACAGTGGAATACATCATGGAACTAATTTTTTAGGTTCTTTAGAATGACAGTTGGCTACTTTTACAATAATCTTATTACTTTGTTTATGTTCGTTATATTCTTCATAACGGAAAATGTGTGTCATGTTAAATTTTGCGAACTTCTTCATACTTGTATAAAATGCTTCAAATATGTATATTTTTTAAGAGAAGTTTTTATATTCATCCAAAGATTGAGAAAATGATAAGAGTGATTATTTTCCTGAATATAGATTTCCTGTTTAAAAATTCCTTTAAAGCTGCAAGTTAGTTTTTAACATGTTTAAATGGCTTATAAGTAAAACAATTTTGGTTGCTTATGTAGTTAAAAATTAATATTCTATGACATTCAGAGAAATTAAAAGCAGTCTAATCTAACACTTATGAGGGACATCTACTTTCACTGAAAAACAGTAATTTTTATTGATACCTGTTTTTAACCCCTTCCTTCCCGCTCCTGTCAAAATCACGGTCTAAGCTTTCTCCCTTTATTTCTCAAGCACATGATATTTCCAGGCAATAGTGTTCAAAATCATCTGAGCATTTCAATTCTTATGCACAGATTTTTTTTTTTTTTTATATATATCTCATTTTACACAACAGATGATAGCACCAGACTATTTTTAACTTTTTGGAGCTACTTCATTTTTAAATAGATGGTAGCAGTACTCAAATAAGTGTCTTTGTGATATGCATTTTGCAATCTTAACTCACTTTTTTTACTTATGTTCAAACAAAACTTTGGAAATATTTATTTATTTTATAAAGTAAGTTTAATAAAATTCTCCTTTAGTGTTTAAAAGATTTTAATTATTCCCTGCTTACTAGAAAACACACATTCAGTCACAATAACCTAAATGTTGGCTTTTCCTAGAAATTTAACTTTTTTTTTTCGCTCGCCCTAAAAAAATGTCCAAAACCTTAAAATGAATACGTACAATGTACATGCACTTATTTTTATACAATTTTCTTGAATAAAAAATAGGCACTTTTATGACCGTATTGAAAATAATAGGACCTTTAAGGGGTTAATGATCACTCTTTACACCATCTATACCGAAAAAGGAACTGAAATCAGTGTTGTGAGGGGCATTTCAAAAGTAAGTTGCATCATTTTCTTTCACACATAAAATTTGTTGTGAAAAAATCTATACTGTGCAGGGATGTGCCAGCTGCTCCAATTGCTCCAAATTGTGCAGAATCAACCCTGATGTGCCAATCTGCTACAAAAAGATCGTTTTTGGACATTTTTGCTCCAAATTTAGCAAAACTGCTACATTTTTAATTTTTCCATATATGTTTAAACGTTTGTAAATCTCCCGAATTTTTACATAAGTCATCACACGTTGTAAGCATTCTAATTTCAATCTTTCTCTATTAATCTTAAAAATGAATATTTTTTCTTTGGCATGCCTTTGTTTAAACCTTCAATGCCTTAAGAGTAAAAATTGACCTCTGTTATAATTTAATTTTATATAAATTTGTAATTTTTTGTTACCAAATTTTTATTAGTTGCTGATGGTAGTTCACCCATTTGTGCCCAGGTATTTTTGAGACTTTCTTTCATTTTTGCTAATACCAGCAATAATAGATAAATTTCTGATGTCAACTTCTTGAGCAAGGGATGATTTCTTTTAAAATCATTATGTATAAAAATTGAAATGTCAACATCCTACTGAGTCATGTTAAAATATTATGTGGAGTTGAGGTTCTATACTCATGAATAAAGGCTAGGAAAAATAAATAACACTTTCCTCTGATAGCGAAAATGCCGTCCCAAAAAAGAGACGCTAGGCATAAATGGGTTAATATAGTTTAGTAAATATTGTATTTTTGATTTAAATAGATATTTTATATAGCAATGTATAAAATAACTGAATTTTTTATTTATTTCATAAGCTTCTGACTCCCCCCCCCCCAAAAAAAAAGACTGGTTTTTGTTATAACCCATTTTTAAGAACCTCCTTAATTTTCATTTTTTTGATTGGCATTCTTTAATGACTTTTCTCTTTCCCTCCAAAAATAAATTTTGTATTTCAAAATTGACATTCTTATGCTCCAAAAGTGACTTTTTCTTGCTCCCAATTGCTCCACTAATCTGTTTTTCTTGCTCCAAATTGCTCCAAAAATGTCTTTTTTCTTGCTCCACAAATTGCTCCAAAATTTAATTTCAGCTGGCACATCCCTGACTGTGCCATCATGAACTATACACATCTTACACTATTTTTCGACATAGTCACCATTGACATTGAGACATTTGTTGTAGCATGCAGTGAGTTTCAAGAAATCACTGTCATAAAACTCCATGCCCTGTGATTCAAGGAATTTTCCATAGGCTGCTCTACCGCAGGTTTATTTTAAAAGTGACTTCCCAAGAGTTGCGGCTTTCAATGCTTCACAGGGTATGAGTTTTACCGCAGTGGTTTCTTCAAACTAATTGTACTCTATGACAGTCACAGGCATGAAAGTGCAAATTGGCAAAAAAGACTGAACTTTGCATGTGATACAAAACAATCAAATTAACATACAATTAATGCATTACCGGTCGTTAATACCTTATATATTCATTATTTAAGCCATATATATTCATTATAATATCAGCCGGGATGGGCCTCACCATGGCACAGTGGTTATTCACTGGAAATGGTAGACGGGCGAAGTGTGAAGGTCCCGGGTTCGGGTCCCATCGCGCATCCGTCGACCTAACCGTTCGGAATTTTCCATGGTTTTCTCCGAAACTTAGCGTAAATACAGGTTGGGACCCCTTAGAAAGACCCCCACGGAGGGCACCTCACCCTGCCCGGCAGCCTGGATGGAGCTGAAAAAGTCTGAATTCCGTCAAAAGACGGAAAACTTTCATGCCTGAGTCAGTGGTAACTATGGTGAAAAATAATGCAAGTTGTATAATTCATGATGGCATGGTGCTTTTCTGGCAGTAGTTTTTGTGTGGGGAAAAAAAATAATGAAATGCACTTTTTACTGTTCGTTGTACATGGGCACTTTTTTTCATGCTACTGTAATATTGTAATTAGTTCTTAGAAATTCCCATTCACTAATTGGGCAACAAACAATTTTAAATTTTTCAACAAATCTTTTTTCAACATTTTTTTTTTTTTTTTTTTTTTTTTTCTTTTCAAAGAGAAAAGTTAGTTTCTCCCAATTCCAACCAAGTTCTTCTTTCAGTGTCACAAGCAAGATGACTGACATGGGGATCCTCAAAGAAGAAAAGTATACCAAATAGAATTTCAATGATGTTATGTTAGATATAGATATCAAATGGACACTCCTCTCACTTTCAGTTTTAAAATAAATAACTGAATTATTTTACTTTTTTGAAGAACCACCCATACATTTCAAGCAAAAATGCTGAAGCTTTCTCCAATTCACTGCTTATTTTTTATTGATATTTTCTTCTAAAGGAGCTATACAAATCAGTGATGTTGCTTGTGTTCATGATTGAAACAAAAAGCTTTGTCTTAATAGAAATGAGTGCTACTTTTTTACATTACATTCTCAATCTCTTAGTGGTTTATTCAATTTTTTCAAAGTAGTAAATCACTTTTTTATTTTTTCCAATACTGAAGCAAACCGAACAGCATTTTCGCCTCAAAAACATTTATTTTCTAAAGCTCAATTTAAGTCATTTACATGCCAAAAGAATACTACATTCATGCACATTAGTGCTGTAAAAGTTAAAAAAAAATTAATACCTGTATGCATTTGTTACTCTAAACTCACCACCTGTTGCTAAGTATTTGCTATTCGTTACTAGTTCGAACTCAAGTAACAAGTCTTGCGCGAGGCGCACATCAAGAGGTGGGGGGGGGGTGACTACAGCCGTCCTTTATTTAGCTTACAATGTGATATTTATTTACAACTGGCACTTAGTTAGCAATCTGATACACAGCCCCCCCCCCTCCTCCTCCCTCAAATAAAATCCTGGCTATGCCACTGTACATAGCATTATGTACAATTCATTACGAATGATTAAAAAACTACATGCAACTTCATTTTTATAAATATAATGAAGAAAGTGAAATAACAAAAAGTGATAATATTGGATCGGCAAAAAAGTAATTGCGTTTTTTACATGAAATTCAAACAAATAAATTTTCAATCATGAAACCATTCTTCTAGTTCGACCGTAGCTGAGTAACATTCATGCTTGTAGTCAGAAGAGCAGAGAGCAGCCTCCCACTCCTGCCAATATTTCACCAGTCCAAGAGAACTATCAAGGGAAATACTCAATAACAATTTCAAAATTAGAAAGATTTTCAAAATTATGAGCAGTCATTTTCATTTTCCCTTTACATCATGTGTACGAACCAAGGAAGTTATGAACTCGCAGGTCATTTGGACCACTGACTAAATATTCTAATTTCTACCCTTATCTCAGTACAAAAAACTTTTAAGAGTGATGGGAACAGTATTTTCCATGGAAATAATATTCATTTCTTTTAACTCTTGCGAGCAAAATGAATGAAAGGCAAAAAGTTTGGAACCTACAAATAGCATTTTTCAATTTGCAGGAAGTCCCTTAAAAATGCGCAAAAAATAATTCACAATATCTCTGGAAATTATTGTAGAAAATTAGTGAACATTTATATTTAGGGTAATTTGAAGGTTTTCTTTCGTTTAATAAAGTCAATACAGTGTTGCCATTGAGAAAAGCAAAGTTGATGCAGAATTAAATATGAAGATGGACCCTTATGCAAATTAAATTAATAGTAAATTAAAGTATGCCTTATTTGCAAACGAATGGTATATATGACTTTGCTGTACGACGAAATAAAGAGCAAGTGGTTCTTTTTTTTTTCCCCGAAGCCAGGATGCGAATTGACGGGGGGGATGCCGGGGATCGTCCCCAGCTGAAGAATGTAATATCCCTGGCTAGAGAAATATTAATTGATCCCTGCCAGGGATACTATTTATCCCCTGCTGACGAAATATTAAACTGGTGAGTGAAGATTTTGGGATTCAGATAAGGGAAGTCAAGAAGTCAAAAAGAAGGTGGTATGTTATCGTTTGTTACTATACTCTAAGGCGACTGCCTTAAAATTTCGTCTCTTTTCTAAGCTAAAAACCCTCAAGGGTGGCTTCCAATACAGGTACATTGTACATAGCTTGTGTATCTGTGATTCCATAGAACAAACAATCTATGACTTTTGTTTGAATATAAGTCAATTACCACACGTGTCGGCGACTGCATTTGTCTAATATCATGTGAGGGAAGCATTTGCACCTTCCCTCCTTCTTCTTTTCAAGTGTCCCCCCCTGGAGAATGTTTACTTTCAAATGTCCCCCCCTGGAGAAAATGTTCAGTTCGCACCCTGCCCGAAGCTGTACATTTAAAATGTGTTTGTGAAATATTTATTAAAGAAAATTATAGCATGGTATTTTACTAGCTTAAAATAGTTGTTTTAGTTACTACTATAGTATTGTGTATAATTATCACTCCATACATAAAGTACTCTAACTAATCTTTTGTGTGTGTGTGTGTCGGAATGTCAAAATCCAGAGTAAAAAAGTGAAGTTGTCCGAAAATTTGGAAACTAATGTTTGAAATGATTTTTTTTTTTTCCCCCTATGAATTTGCGCCCCCCCCCCCCCAATTTTTTCTCCTTATGGTGCCATATAAATTTTTGTACTGTGAAAGAATGCTCATATATTTTAGAAGCTAAACAATTAAGCAGATCTATTTTTGTTTTTTAACTTGCAATTAAAAAAAATATATTATTTTTATTAAAGAAATTTAATGCATAACCTGAAAAATTCTGTTTCATACCTGTATAAAACTGCAAAAGAAAGAATTATAATTTCATTATAAATATTTAAGATATTTACTTTTCATTTATCTCTAAAAGTAATTTAACTTAAAATAAAACTAAAAATGACGATGTAAATTAATATTAAATTATTAAAACAGAAAAGAGGCATTAAATGTATGTTTGGAAAAAATTAACTCATCTATCATAGGTATCTTATCAAAATAGATATCTTATTCTTAAATAAATAAAAAAAGTATGCATTTCTTTGTGAAAATAATCTGCAGTAACGATACATTAATAAATGTGTTATCGTTAAAATTTATTTGCTTCTGCAAGTAGTGCACACATAAAAAGACTATTAACATTTTACATTTTAAGTAAGTTATCAACATTATTAAGTGGTAAAACTCCCAGTTGAAATAATTTCACTGAAAGCATAATTATGTTTGAGTGTGTAACACATAAGCAAGTGTCCCTCTCTGAAATTTTAGGCATTGCTATCCAAAAGGGTTTTAGTCTAGTGAAAGTAATATAGCTAATTTCATGTTCTTGCTAAGTCTGAATAAATTTCTTATGAATGTTTAACAAAGTATCATTTAAGTACCTTTTTCAATGTTTTATTTTGGACTTAGTCAAACAGTTCTTTTTTCTGGGACACGAACTTGAATTAATCTTCCAAGAATTCTGCAACTTTCTTCTTTAATAAATTTGTTACAACAAATCCAGTTGGTCGTTTTCGACCATATTTCACACCATGAAAATCTTTATGCTTATTTGCTTATAAAATTTTTGAGGGCAGGAATTTTTTTTGCTTCGTTTAGTAACTTATATTTCTTTAAAAGGTTTCCTCTAATTATTCCTGTAAAAATCTGTTTTGCTTTTTTATTTATGAGATTACTGTATCCGTTTTCCAATTCTTTTGTCAATATTTCTCCAAACAACAATTTTTTTACTTCTGATATTGCATTCAACTTTTTTGAGGATTGCCTTATCTTTTTCCCTGGCGAGTCACTAGAATTTTTGCCTCTAATTAAGAATACGTCAAACGGCGGATAAATACAAGAAAAAAATTACAGACTAAAATATTTTTTCTTGCATTTGTCTCCCATTCGACATAGTCTTAATAACTCATCTTGCACTTTTTTGAGTTCTCTGGCTAATTTTGATCGATCTCTTCTTACTCGTTTACGACCAGCTCATTTATCAGAATTGCTTTCTGTTTTTAGAAATAATTCAGGTTAAACTACGATACTTTTCACATTAACTTCCTGACCATTCACGATTTGTGTGGTATTCTGATTTGTTTATTTGAGTAGTTTATACTGAGCAATCGTTGCTTGTACTCAGCAGTAATGATAACTTGTTTTGTTCATCTTTATTAGAGGCAATATTTTCAGCAGAAAAAGTTTTCTTATTTGCAGGACTGTTTCTTTTACTTATTTTCCATTGCTTTCTTTGAGCTCTTTGGTCTCTAGCTGATAATTGTACTATTGGCTTGATTTTTCCAGTTATTTTCTTTTTTAAATACTACTTTAGGTGCTCTTTTTCTTTTAAGGAAGCAGCCAAAACTGGATCAGATTTTATTTTTTCGAGTCTTTACTTTCATTTTCTAACAAGAATAGCCAATTTTTTCATGTAGCTTGCTTTTCCAGACAACAGCTGCTTGCTGTTGTCTGATGGGCTGTCAGATGCATTGAAGCAGGACGGTCTATTAAAGATGTTGCTCTTTTCTTTGGTATTCATCATTTCATGACTATAGAAACAATTTCAAACCAGACGAACAGTTGTCCAAAAGCCTGTAGCAAGTCATCCAAGATTATGACCCCCCCCCCCCCCCCCCACAGAAGATCAATATATTGCTGTCTTTGCTAAGCTGAATTGAAGATTGACCTCCACACATGTCTATGGTCACAGTGGTTATTAGTAAGATAATAACTGCCACTACTGTTCTTTGAAGGCTACACATGAAAGGTCTGTATGCCCAGGTTTTGAGTTTTGTTCCTCTATTTGTCCAATCCAGAGGTGTACAATTAAAATGGTGCTGCCAGCATGTTAGTTGGACTGTGTCTGATTGGGGGGAAAGTTATGTTCATGCATGAGTCCAGATTTTCCCTACAACCTGATGGTAAGGGTGTGGAGGGAACAAGGCACTTTCAATTGGTCAGAGAACATCACACATTCCGGGGTGGAAGCGTCATGGTCTGGGCAGGGATTTTATTGGAATATCGCACTGACCTGCACATCTACAGGCAAGTTCTGTAATGACTGTATGGTATCGAGATGAATTTCTAGACTCCATTGTGAAACTGTACGCAGCAGCAGTTGGTACTTCTGTTATTTTAATGGACAATAATGTGCGTCCTCATAGAGTTGCTATTGTTGGCGACTTTCTGGAGAATGAGGGGATTGCTCATATGGAGTGGCCAGCTCACTTGCAGGACCTTAACCTAATTGAACATCTTTGGGAAGCCCTTCACTGTGCTATATGTAGACGCTTTCCACCTCCAGCCACTCTGAGATTTAGAAAGCATCCTACTGGAGGAATGGTTATTACTGGGCTCTGCAGTGGTTGATTACCTTCTAACAAGTATTATCACACACTGTACACTTTGTATGAAGGTGAAGGGTGCACACATACTTTATTAATGCCAGTTTTTGTTGTTTTGCATTTAATCATCATTTTGTAAATGACACAAATAGGTCATCTTATAATTTAGTATTTTTATCTCGTGTATGTAATTCTTTGTTTTGTTTAATGAATAAAAGCAGGGCTATATACTTGCAGCATTTTGTGTCAATCAAAGCAGTACTTGTCAATTTTTTTGCATTTCACCACTCGGTGCTGAACTTTTGGAAGTGAGTGTATTCATTATAATGAATTACAAAGTCACTTTAAAAAATTAATCAGTTTTATAGAATTCTAAAAAATTTTTAGGGGGATTTAAATTTTTATTAAGTTAAAAAAATCTGATATGGACACCATATGACTTCCTTGTATGTCTATTAAATCAAATATTTTCAGTGCACTTTATCTAAACTTATTTCATTTAAAAGTGATACACTACTGCAATAATACTTAGGTTTAGCGATTTCTAGACAAATATTTGAGATTATGCAAGCTGGGTTCAGTTTCAGAGATTTATTTTTGGCACTTAATTTGGCAATATTTCGCCAAAAACTGTGAAGCTTAAGAGATTTAAGGCATAGTCAAAATAATGATTGATCAATCACAGACTTAATGAATTGAAGATATTCATACACCTTAATGTACTGAAAGTTGTTTCGGTCTCCCAGTAAATAAATTACCCAGGCAATTGGAATCAAAACAAGAAAGATAAATTATGTAATATGCATTGATTATAAAACACTTTCCATCACAATATTTTGCACCTAAACCTAGAGAGATTTTAGAGGTAAAAAAAAAAAAGCTGTACATCTTTATCAATGTAATTTTGAGAGACCCTGTTAAAAGGCTTTTTAAAGTTATTTTCATCTTTTAACTATGAGTAGCTGACATAGAGAGTGAATAATTTGCAATCTGGCAGTCTAAAATTAATATCCCATTATCTAAAAAATCAGATTGCAGTTTTCTTGATGTAATCTGTTAATTAGAGTACAAGATATAAGTTTCCAAAATTTCCAGTAAAATCACCATATTTTGTTTGCACATTAGGGATTTTTTGATTTCCTGCCAAAAAATAAAAATATCTCTGAGTTAGGTTTATCTTTTGAAACTTTTTTTGTGGCCATATTTAGCAATTTAACTTCAAAAGTCACTGAACTTGGTGACTTCTTGAGAGAGGCACACGATTGTTTTTGGACCATTAGCTAACTATATGGTAGGATTGTGTGCTTGAAATGAATGATTGTCTCAAACTGCCATTGACCATAATAGGAATCCTTTTGGGTGCTCCTGTAGAAAAACTACAAATCATAAAGACAATTTTTGATGAAGAATTTCATTTTGTAATCTTTAATTACATACATTTTGTTTCATTTGAAATAGCTGAATATCTCTAAAATATGCTTTAAAGGACTGCCTATAGAGATTAATGTATTAAAATTCTTTTGGGTGGTCCTGTAAATTCACTACCCAGTAGATTGAAACCAACATGGGAGGAGGCACAACCAGACTCTTGGCTAGTACATTATTGGCTATACTGGACAATCATCCAATACCAGAAATTAAAAATGTGTCGCTTAAAATTTAGAAACTTTATATGCAGAAGAATAGGTATTGACCATCTCCCTTCTAGTAGCTCAATATAAAATTAGGCTTTGAAAATTGATTATCAAGAGGTATGTTGACCAAAGAAGCACGAACAGTCAAGTATTTATATACCATAAGCTCTAGTAGAACACAAGAGACGTATATGTTAGTTGCATCAACATAGTGGAGGTGCCATTGGAGATAGATGCTAAACTTTATTTAGTCATAATGGTGATTAAGTGCTTCATACACTTTTCTTCCTTTTCTGGCACACAGTGGTAAAAACGGCCAATCTCTGTGTACATTTAGAAAAAAATTTATGTCAGCAGATTGATAACAGTACAGAATCCATTAGTCAAAGATAATTGATGTTAAAGAAACTGCATTGAGAATGGGATTTGATGTATTAATGTGTTCTGACATGTCACTCTTTCTAATGCAAAGATGATTCTCAGTTTTCTACGAAATTCAGACCGTGTAAAGTATTTATCTCCCACCTTTCAAAATTAGGACATTTCTTTTTTCTATGGGTACATAATAGAAGCAAGTACAACAGATTTAGCCAGTTAACAGATTCTAAAACATGTTAAATTATCCAGTCAACTATCAACAAGTTAAATTTTATGATAATGTAGAATTAAGTTTTGAAATGGTGTTACTTTATTTCTCCAGATGTCTCCACCTTCAGAGTGGCATGGCTTTGAAAAATAACCTCTAGAGAATAAGTATAAAATGGAATCGCAACCAGATTCATATAAGATACTGAATTTTTTTAGAAAAATGTCTTACAGGCACAAGTTCTGATGCATTGAGAAATAATAAATAAAATGTTCTATGTTACAAGTATGATTTTTTTTTTTTTAAACAAAACACCAACTTAATTATTTCACCATAACAAAAAATTATTCCCACAATAAAATATTATGGTTTGGCAAATTACTGCCAAATACAGAAGATATTGCCAAGTTGAATTCAGTTTTGGAACTTATTTTTTGCTGCCAAATTTGGTGATAAATTGCCAGAAGTGGCCAACTTTTGACTTACAATTAATCCTATTTTCTGAATGAAAATATCAACAGAAGATCAAAAGAATTATCAAAATAAGCCATACATACAAAATAATATTCCTATTCCAATGAACTGATAACCTCCTCTTTTTTGAAGTCACAGTTAATAATATTCTATGTTATTCATTGTTTATATAGAACGTATGTTAATTTTGTAAATAAACAAAATATTATTTGTTATTTGACTTGGCATTGAATAATTCCTATATAATGACTACTGTCAGAGCTCCAAAATAGTTTTATTCAGTTTCGTATACAGAGAAACACTACTAACAATATCAAACATGTACTTTTCTAGTGAATATGCGATGCAGTTGTAAGGTAGTCATTGTGACAGTCATAATAGATGCTCAATCACATCGAATGAAAGTTGGCAAGAACTTTGATTTTATTAAGTAACCTCCACCCCAACCCCCCCCCAAAAAAAAAAAAATTTTTTTTTTTTTTTTCAGAGAAACCTTTGGTAACTATTTTATTCTTAAAAACAAATATTACTGGCTAAAACAAATCAACAGATTAAACATTTATAGTACATCTGATACAGAAGCGTCTCCAGGAAATATTTCTGGGGAGTGATAAGAAAAATATCTGTAGCATAAGTAAACAAAATTTTTGTGTAATACAACTTTTCTGGCAAGCTCATGCTAACTAGTGTAAACATTTCAGGAGGGGATACATTTGGATATCTCTCTGCCTGTCCGATTAGAAATATATATATTGACAAATCATTTTTTTTTAAAGTATTTCCAATTTAGCAGTGCATTCTAAACTTTTAAAATTCTGTATTAAACATGAAGTTATGCTTTCTGTTGTCATAAAGCTATCAAAAACCATAAAAATTATTTTGTCTTACTAATTGGTTCCTGGTTTTTTGGCTTTTAAGTTAAAAGATAACCAGTTACTTCCAAAAAATATGTTTCACAAAACTTATTGAATTTTACAAAGTTACGCATTCAAAGTGGTGGATTTAATAGAAAAACACGGGAGGGGGGGGGGGGGGATTGCATAATTTCTTACTTGTCCTCCAAGTTCTGCATCAATTGCAATGTATTTTCCACATTTGGAAATAGATGGACAAAACTAAACAATAAGTTAGGAGCTGAAAAATTTGTAAAAATTCAGTTTCTGAAGAAAAACATGAAAGTTAACTGAAAAGTAATAATATATTTAAAATCTTATCTTTTATTTTTTAAATTAAAGCTTTTTATATAAAGTGTTTGTTTTGTAAAAATAAAAACTAAATTTTAATTTTTATAAGTAATCATTTTGTTCATTTTATCAACTACAGTCTTCCAATGGAAAAAACACTCAAATTACTGGTGTTAAACGATAAAGTAAATAAAAAACTTTGGAAAAAACACACATAAGATGTTATAGGTAAGAAGATACGTATGTTTTGGCCTTCATCAGTCCAAGCCCTTCGTCGCAAGGAAGTTTTTTATTTACTTTACAGTCTTCCAATTTGAAAAAATCCAAAAACTGACAAAATTTTAAAAAAAAAAAAAAAAAAAATCCATTGGTTCCAACCCAGCATCAGATCAGCTGCCACTGCTTACTACAAGTAAAGTTGTAAGAATCTTAGAAGATACTCACAAAATTTCAAGTGATTTTGACTATTTCCTTAGAAGTGAAGAGCAATGCATACTTGGGCAACTTTTGAAATTCCTAAGGTGTAAAATAGCATGTGAATGACATTTTCCATTCTTTTTGCCAAACAATGCGAGCATCATTTTTAATTGTTTTTGCAAAATAGTTTATATCAAGTGTTATTTGAGTACAACATTCAAATAGCATTTTTAAGGCTTCATCAAATAAACTCATGAGACACCTCTTAAGTTTTAAAAATTTACATATTTTAAGTAGAATAAAATATTTAAAATATATCTACATCACATGAAGATCTGCTTCTAAAAATTAGTTTAATTTAATAGCTCATTTAAAAAAATTCATACTATACACAAAATTTTAAAAAGATTAGGTAAGAAAAAAAAGCAGTTGTTACATATACAAGACAGCATTGTAAAATGTGTGTTTAAAAAAAAAAAAAAAAAAAAAAAGCATTAAAAATTAATTTAACATTGCAATAATAATCGATCTTTATTCTTATGATATTGGAGGTTCAAATAAAAAAAATACTATAAGAAAAACATTTTTTCTCAAGGCAGATGGAAAAGGATTGAATTTAAGATGCTGGAGCATGCTCAACGAAATTTTTCCAGCCGAACAGCAGAATTAGTCAATTTGAAAGGTGGAAGCCGAAAATCTGGTAATCTTAGAATGCAAAAAGTGCACAAAACTCATGAATAAGTTTTTAATGATTGTTCTTTAAACGGCGTGATCTTTTAGCAAAATTTTATTAAACTATAAAAAAATGAGCATACTGCCTAAAATCGTAAAACTTGTTTAAAAAAGCATAAGTTTATGCCAAAAGTGTAAAACTTGGCAAGTATGGCAATGCCCACCTAGATTGGCCATTTTTACAATAGTGTGGCAAGCAAAAGAGTAGTAAAGGAAGTTACCATTGCATCTAAAGATGTCTGCAGTAAGATGGTTTCATACGAGGTGGATCATTGCACCAATAACGGGTACTCTGGTTTATGAATTGATATCAAACTTGTATAGCTCATTAAAACTCCTACAAAAAAGGTTGGGAGGGACTTGGATCGTAACCACATCCCCACTGTTCGTCTTGGAGGTACCCTTCTCAGGCAAATTATTACTGATGGTCTCATTTTTAAGGGGTCAAGGAAGCACATTGATTCTTCCTCTAGTAGTTGTAGTAGTTGGCTAAGCTCAGGAGCCAAATAAGAAAGTTCCCCTCCCCCCCATCTACTAAAGTACCTGACAAAATATTAAATAGATACTTTATTATACAAGAGGTATAAGAGAAATAATCTTAGAAGTTCAAGAATGAATTTTTCTATTTATCTGGAAGAAAATTATCTGGATACAAATCTATTTATTTATCTGGAACAAAAATGAATGTGTATATAATCAATTATAAAAGCAATTTTAAACTCTTTATTTATACAGAAAGTAAAACAAGCTAAAACATTGCACTTGTAACTACAGTATTAATTTCTGAAAACACATGTGCATTATTACATCAAACAACACTAAAATATATATAATTCTATAAAATTTTAAACCTACATGATATATCTAATAAGATGTCTTCATAAAATAGTGCAAAACATGCACTAAAGCTGCAATATTTAACTGATAACAATTATGTATTCACATCTAAAACTTAACAGGAACAAGTGCAGTTCAGTTAAAATGCAGTAACACAGCAACATTTAAAAGCATAAGTTTTTTTTGTTTTGTTTTTTTTTTTACTTTTAAGCACAAATTGCAATTAATAACAGATTAAACAACAACATATACATATAATTTTAAATACATCATATACTTTTAAATTAGTGATGAGCTGATTAGTACTCTGGCCAAGTACTGTGCAGTTGTAAAAAACTAACTGATTTGCAAATGAAGGATTTTGCATTTTTTTAAATAAAAACATGTTATCTTTTAAATAAACATAAAATTAATAAAACTAACATTTTTTAAAGTACAGTCGACTCTTGATATCTCGAAGTCAGCAGGATCGGAAGAAATATTCAAGATAACCAAAATTCGAGATATCGAAAATCACACATATCATATTCAGGGGTATATTTTAATCTTGTGTTGAAAATATACCAGCAAATCAAACTATGAAGCAAAATGTTTTCACTTTTCTGATGACAAATGGATAATTTGATTGTTAGGAATAATGTTAGAAGAAGAATTAATAGATGATACACAGAATCAAAACAATAATTTATGAATTTTATTTAGGATTGGCTTACTAGATATTTTTTTGCACTTACTTCTTTTAGTTTTGATTTCATGTTATTCTTATTATTTTTATACAAAGCATTAAAGACATTTTACGGCATGTTAACTCGATTTGCAAATTCCTAGGTAACAGTAAAAATGGAGATAAGCGGAGTGACAAAGTTTTTCGAGATAGTGAGAAAAATATTCTATCGAATTGCATTATGTCAGTTTGGGACTTAATACTTCAGGATAAGCGTGAAAATTGAGATTTCTGTACCTTTTTTATCTAACTTTCTAATTTATTATACACGTCCAATTTATTGCATATCAATATTTAAGAAATAAACATCCATGTCAGTGTTTTTAGGACATCCTGTAGATTGGGCTTACTACATTGTTGATACTTCCAAGTTTTTGTTAACCTGAAAAAGGGGAGTGAAAAATCTTGCATGCATCTTCTATCACTGCTTATAGCAAGCATGTTTTCTAACAGGCAGAGAATAATAAAGGAATGCAAATTAATATGTGTTTTTGTAATTATAAATTGCAACATATCAAATTGAATTATTAATGATAGAATTTTAGTGTATTTTCTGTTTATTTTTTACAAATTATTTCATATATTATCAAGAAGCATGATCTTTTTCTCAACAGCTTAAAAAAATTTCATAATTTTTAAATCGGTTCAATAATGTTTAAAAATATTAACATTCTTACAACTACTCAGTATCAGCCAAGTACTCTGACAGTAAAATTTTGATCAAGTATACATAAATTTAAATGCATTAAATATCAAAACTAACAAACCCAAAATAATCTCATTTAATGAATCAAAATAGTAATTTGTAAAATAACATATTGCACAACTTTATAATTTAAAATATTTAACAACAAAGTGCCATACTATATGACCAAACCTTATGCTCATTCAGAGATATTTTTTGTTAGACCTTAGAATAACAGCGTGCCCACGAACTAGGAATTATTGGGAAATTTATATTTCCTAGGCTTTTCAGTCACTTAAGCAATATTAAACCAGAGTTTCACTATAACATTAATTTAATTATCATTCATACTTTGTTGGCCAAAAAATCAGTTCTCTCACTATCTCTCTCTTTTTTTAAATGCCTAGTGCAAATGATTTTTAACATTCGCATTGGATATATATCATGGATATGAATCTCACATAGTATTAATTGAATGCAGTTATCTTTTTGATTTCATCAATTTCAGCTTGAATTAGTCTAAAAAATGAGCACTTTCAAATAAGAAATTTTCATTACTAAATTTTGAAACCCCTTTTGATAAGTTTGAGAAGTCACAGCACTAATTTCATTCTTTCTTTCAATTTCACTTTTATGTTTCTTGAAATAGAAAAGTAAGATATGCTGAAAATTACTGCTTCCGATGTCTATTTTTAACAGTAAAATAGCAATGTTAAATATCAAAGGATTTCATTAACATTTATTTAGAACAAAATATCATTAACCTTATGACAATATGTTCAAAAATTTTTTCAAATCCCAAAATCATTGGACCCGTGGCACAACAGTGCATTGTACTACCATAAGCCACCGGGCTTGAGAAACAATATATACATTTTGCATATTGTTGGGTATTAAACCCATGTGTATATATGGTAGATTTGATAAATATTTAAAAACAATATATACATTTTGCATGTGGTTGGGTAATAAACCCATGTGTATATATAGGTAGAAAGTGATAGTATTTATAAGCAATATGTGCAATACACAAATGTATATTGCATATGCATTAGGGTGATAGAAAAGAAAATAAACTTTGGAATTTGGTTAATACTCCCCTTAAATTTTATGTTCTATTTGGTTTTAAAAAAAAAGAAAATTTTAAAATTGGGAGATCTTTCTGGAAATTCAGAAAGGTTGGCAGCTATGTAAAACTTTATTACTATTATTATATTTTAATTTTTGGAAGTAAACTTGATATTTCTAATGCGACTTTCTCTGCACTACCAATCATCAAAAATAAAAAAATTTACATGTTTTTTGAACCATCTTATACATAAAATTTTGAGCTTGTTGAGGCTGTAGTTATTAAAGTAAAAAATGCTTAAATTTTTGGTATTTTCTAAAACACCTACCACACAAATTATTATTACAATAACAATAAAATTTAATGAGTCAAACTCCAAATTTCATTTTTGGTTTTTAATCACCCAATAAACATTAACCGTGCACAGTTGAGGAGGAAAGGGGCAGCCACCAATGATTTGGCTGTTTTGATCATACAGCAGTTATATATATACCAATAGTCATTGGCATAACTGGGTCAGGTTTTTTTTAGCTACGACAGCTTTATCTCTTATTCTTGCATTAGAAAATCCAATTTTTTAGAGTTGAAGTACATGCTATGCCAATTATAAACAATTATTGTACATGTTAACCAGGGCTTAATTTCTAGCAGAAAAAAGTGCCGGAGCCCTAATATTCTCTACAGCAGTAGTTCCCAACCTTTTAACACTGTACCCCCCCCCCAGCAACAGATAACTTATGATGGCACCCGCCTCCTCTCTAGCATTCCTCAGCACATATACAGTTTTTTATTCTTCAACACAGAACATTTAATTGATTTTCTACAAAATGATGTTATTGTTAAAATTTGAGTAAACATTTTAAATGATGAAAAAGATGTGTTGGAGTAAAATAAGAAAAAAATAAAATCTGAAACCCTTTTATATTTTAAATATGCACTAAAGTGCTATATATTAAATATATCATAATCCATGTAAAAGAGAAGTACTGACTGTGGTGTTTGTCGATTTTAAATCACCGTATGACTCTACCTGGGGAGAACTTTTGATACAAAAACTTTTTTGCTATTGGTATAAACTCAAATATGTTGAGTTGGTTCCGAGTATTTTTTGGTAGAAGCTGTAAAGTCCAATTTGGAGATAGAAGATCAAGGAGTTGTCTCCCCTAGGGATCTGTTACTAGTTGTACTCTATTTGATATTTATATTAATGACTTGATCCCAGTGGCGTAGCCAGAAATTTTTCATGGGGGGGGTGGAGGGGCTTACGACTACTGCAACTCACATATATATATACCTGTGATAAGGGAGTAAAGAATATAGATTTTGTATGGCAAGAAATGGGGGGTGGTTATGGTCCCCTATTCCCCCCTGGGCTATGCCACTGCTTGATCCATACACTAAGATCCATTCCTAACATCCACTGTCTGCTCTATGCAGATGACCTGGTTGTATGGACTACAGTGCCTAAGAGACATGCTAAGACAATTATTGAGTCCACTTTTAATTCTGCTATGAATTCGTTGCATTCTTGGTGCTTAGAAAATAGCATGCCTGTTAATTTGAGTAAATGTGCTCCATAGACTTTTTCTTTAATCCATCACCAGATCAAACCAGAACTCTTTCACTGGAGCTACCCTTGATAATGTGGAAACTTTTACTTATCTGGGTAGTTTTTGACTCTAAATTAAGTTGGGAGAATCATGTAGAGTATTTAACAGATAGAATTGGAAATTGCTTTGCTACTCTAAGTGACTAGCTGGCTGCCTTTGGGGCTGTGCCCATTCTACTCTTTCTCTTGATCTTCGCCTATTGTTGCGAGCTCCTTGTAACGTTGTCCGAGACTCTTCTAGAAAAACTGGAGGTCTTGCAAAACCAAGCTCTAAGACTCATCACTGGTGCTATGAAAACTGCACCTATTGATTCAATGTTACTACTTACAGGCATTAAAATCCTTGGGTGTTGTCTTTGAGGAAAAATCTATTTTACTGTTTAAAAAAATTGATTATTTCTGGTCTGATTATCAACACACTCCTCGCAACTTAAAAACACAAAATAGGTTTTTCCAGACCGTCGAGGAATGTATATCAAGGCTTGACATGGATATTTTCCCCCCCACTTAAAAAACAAAACCTACAAACCCCCTTGATGGCTTCAAAGTAAACGTAAATCTGTACCTCGAACAAGAGTTTGAAGCAGGATACTCCCACTGCTGTTCTGCACATACTTGCACTGGAAACAATGGATACTTTTTACCCTGAACCTCACTGGTTACAAGTCTTTACCAATGGGTCCTTTCTGCCTGAACAGCCTAATGCTGGTGCTGGAGTGTTCTGCGACCTATTTGCTTTTTTTGTACCAGTGGGTACTTTCAGAACAGCTTATGATGGTGAAATTTCTGAAATCTGTGTCGAATTGGAACAGGGGATACCTTGATAAATTTACAAATGTCAATCTTTTCTGATTCACAAGCTGCTCTCCATTCAATAAAATCTATATAGCCCATCTTCAGACGATATATAGAAATCGTCTTAGCTCTATTAAAAAGTTGCAACAACTGGGTAAATCTGTCACTCTTCAGTGGATCCCTTCACATTGCAGAATTAGCGGAAATGAGATCTTCTAACTTGGCCAAAAAGGGAATTTCTATTCAACAAATCAGCAATAATCCAGTTCCTTTCTCAACCTTTAACGAGTGCACAAAAGAAAAGTCTCTAATAATTTACACTCACCACGGAAAGAAATTCTAACAAAAAATGGAAGGATCTCGACCCAAATATCATTCTCGACTGACCATACCAGGAGGCCATTGCCGACTTTCAACTTTTCATTGAACATGACTTTTGCGCCCATTTGCACAGGATCAACCTGGCTCCTGATCCTTATTGTCCCCTTTGCAATAGTCAGCTGGTTGTGGATGGCTGCCATCTTCTTCTGTGGAGAGAGCTCTCTGCGGATCAACAATTGCTGATAGTCACTGGGAGGCAAGGAGAAGAATGTAAAAATGACTTTTTTTATTTAGTTAAAATTCAAACACGGAAATACCTTAGTTATATAAATAAAAACATTAAAAGCCATTAAAATTTCCGTAAAATCTAAAAAACACGCACAATTTTAGCACTTTCGGCAGTTAATCCACTGCCGTCTAAACCCAATTGCAATATCTTTAAAAGAATTCGGTCAGATAAAGACAAAGTAAACCCTCTAGAAACTGCAGGTATTTACAAAATAAATTTTACTTATAGAGAATCCAACCTTCCCGGATACCTGGGGAGGTAATCTTGTCCTCTTTTTGTAACATTGGTGTTACAAAAAGAATTAAAGAACACATAAACGATATAAAATACAATAGACAGAGTACCGCCCTTTCCCGCCTAGCCTTAAAAGAAAATATAGATATAGATTTCATAAATATCAAGAAAATAGCTAATTACAATAACCACAGTTATGGCTTGAAACGGGAAGCGTTGGAAATAATGACACAAGATGGAGCTGTCAACGACATGGCACATGCGCAAATAGAGGAATCGTGGCTGGAATTGATGAAGCGGGGAGCGAGCCGGACGGGCTCAGTTCTGAAGATGGCAGTGGATTAACTGCCGAAAGCGCTAAAATGGTGCGTGTTTTTTAGATTTTACGGAAATTTTAATGGCTTTTAATGTTTTTATTTAAATGACTTTTTTTTTTTTTAATGCCAAACCCCTTTGCCATTAGGGGGGGGGGGGGGGAACATGCGTCGTCACTATTTTTCTTCCTTATTCCATTAAGTTGGAAAGTATCATTATTCATGAGTGTGTCATGTTTTAGTTCCTTGTTCCATAAAATTATCTTTAGAATCGAAATCTATTTTAAAACTGTTTTACAAACTTGCCAGTTTCTAGCCAAATTTGGAAGATATCGCCAGGCTTGGTTCGGTTTTCGGCACCAAACTTGGCAATCAATCATCAAAAATTGAAAACCTTACGTGACTTTCAACACTTCGATTTAATGTACTGGTGGGCTCCGAAGTACAATATTCTGGTGCTCTGCTAGGTTTTTTCCTAATATGTAAAAATTCTCTCAAGAAAAAGAAGTTCAGGAGCTGAGCTCCTATGCAAATTAGCCCTTAGGTTAACTGTAACTTTGATGAATGACAACATATTGATTAAGGGGCAGGTGGGCTACTTTTTCCCCCTCAGCTGTACACAGTGATCAATTTAAAAGAGTATCATTGGTTTCACACACCTTTCAATCTGACAGATATGACAACTATTCTAACATAAGAACAGTTGCTTGAACTTTGTTTGAATATGGGAGACAATTTCTAACAATGTTCCCATATTATACATAGACATACTAAATAAATTTAGTAGTCTTACTACACACACAAAGCCTTGTATATACTAAGCAACAAAGTCGGATAGCTAGCCTGACCAAAGGTGGAATGTTTTTGTTTAACAAAATGGAATCTTTTTAAAATCTTTTCTCTGGCAATCTACAAAGGGTTTTGGAATCTGTAGTGCTCATTCTTATATAATTTCTTAAACCTATAGCATCTTTTAGTTTCATTTCTTTGAGAAGATTTAATGCAATTAAATTTTCCTGAAAATAGTGCCCTTCTCCACTGTCATTTAGATTACTGATATCTTTTAAACAGTAAATTATTTATGTATACATTTAAAGTGCAAAAAACAAACTGTATTATTCTGATTTATATTCATACATTGTATTCTGATTTCTGTAGTGTAAGTGTGTACATGGAACACTGACACAATGTCACGAGACTTTGTTGCATAGTGTATACTAGACCATACAGATTGTGTAAAAGATAAAATAAATGGATACTCTTTCAAACTGAATAAAGATCAAATGATCTGTTAAGACTGTCAGAGTTTAGAGAAGTGAATAGCACTTGTAATACTTTCCATCTTCTTCAAATTCTCTTTTCAGTTGATACATTTCAGGCTTGAATTCATTAGGGAAAATGAATTGCCCTGAAAGAGAGAAATAATAAACACTTACTTCAGAGAAACTATGACAATTTTAGTCAATGAATATGGTAGGAACACAATTGCAGTTAAAAATAAATTTGTGTATTATAATGTTGCCACACTTTTAATATAGTGAGCTCATTCTTTGAGGAGAGCGAGCCTACTGCATTATAAAATACAGAGGAAATAAAGTCTTAAAAGAAAGAAATTTATGAAGAATTCCGATAGAAATGGCTAAATCAAAAAAATCTAACAAACTAAATGAATTACCTTTAAATATGCACTTTTTACTAGTTATGGGGTAAAAAGTTCATGACGATACTTTAAATTTGTTCACATTTATTTGTAAATGCAGAAATTATGTGCATATCACTACTGTACAGTGAAACCTCTATACAAGGATACTTAAGGAACCAAATAAAATAATTGTTCTAGAGGGATGTATCAATATATAAAGGACGGATTACATTGTTTGGGAATTCCATGGGATAGCAAAATTTTATCCTTATAGCAAGGTTTTACTATATTTTAAAGAGCTTTTTAAAACTTGTTCTCTTTAAAGCAACTTACCAGGGGGTCGATACGGATGAAAATTTGGTCCATTTTGTAGACTGTTCACAAAATTAAAATCGATTAAAATGGTCCCCTTAGCAAAATGCAATCGATAAAATGGTTTTTCATTGGCATTTTAAATTCTTTTATCAATTATTTTAACAAAAAAGAGACCTTTTATTAAAAAACAGTATGAAAATTAACAAAAATAAGCAATTTTCACAAAATGGGTCCCTGGTAAAAATTCCTGGATTGACCCCTGCTTACATATTTTTAACTAGAGAACTTATTTTTAAAGCTGTTAAAATTTAACAACAAATAATAGATATGTAAAAAAAAATATTTTAATTCTAGTTTATTAATGCCATTACCTTTCAGTGTAACAAATTTTTCATAGTCAAAAAATTTGCAGCACTTTTTTTTTTTTTTTGTGTGTGTGTGTGTGTGCTTCTAGATTTTCAAAACCACTAGTTAAGAGTTAATTCCTTCTTCATGGGTTTATCACTAACAGACAATATTCAGCAAATTTGTAAGATTGACTTTTAAAAGAATTAGTTTCATGAATCTGGTGTTATTATTATTACTATTTTTTAAATACCTTTTAACACCTGTTTTAGCCTGTAGAAATGGATAAGAGACCTTGGGGTAAATCATAAAGACCATATTGATTAATATTACATGTGTCTATACAGGGTTTCTACAGATTTCACAGCTTTTGCTTCTCTGACATCTATCACACTCTCCCTGACTTTATCTAGCATGCTTTCCCAAATTTTGCGTTTCTATTTTTAGCATTACATCCTTTAATTAATAACTTTTTATATATTTTGACCCTTTTTTTTTACAAATAATAATAATAAAATTAATCTATACAAGAATTTTATTTGACATCACTGGATTCTAACAAAAACCATGTTTGATAATAATTTAGGATAAAATTAAGCATATTTCAACTGCACAAGATATGCTCATAAAGGACACATTTTTAAATTATTTATAAGGTTGAATGAGAAAATGAAAATAAAACAATTTCTATACTTAGGTTCACACAGCAAATATTTTCTTAATTTTACCGCAAAATTCAATTTTCCTTGCATTTCCCTGACCTTTCTTCAATTTCTGCTAATTTCCCTGACTTTTTTCCCCAAATCCCTGACTTTCCAGGTCTGTAGAAACCCTGCTATATCCGAGTTTCTCAATCTGTGTTCCATGGAGGACTGAATGCTGCATGCTAATATAGCAAGTGCAATCAAGCTTCATTTCTGAAGTCAAAATTGAAAACAGCTAAAGAATGTCAATTCATAATACTAGTCCAGAGTTTCTCAAACAGAGCAATAGGCATTCCATGTGAAGGTAGGAAGTTTTCTATAACAAAACCTATAATACATTAGACTTAGATAAGATGCTGCATGAAACTCTTGAAAATGTTCCGCCAGAATTCGAAGACCATCTAAGTGCTCCATTATAGAAAAGTTTGAGAAACCCTGGTCTGTAATGATGAATGAGAAGAAAAAATATTTCATAAAACAATGTTTCACCTTCTTGTACTCCTTGATTTTCTTCATCAATAACCTGCAAAGATATAAGTTACTGTACAGAAATATATAAAAACAGCAATATAAAACATTAAATTAAGTACTAATTTTAAGATAAAATTATTTTCAATGTCTGCATTACCAAGTATTGATCCTAGACAGTTGGCCGCATGCAATTTTAAATAGGCTACCCTTTTTTTTACAAGCCATATGGTTTTAATTTATAAATTAACTATTAAAGACTTGTAAAAATTATAAAAACATAGGTATGGAACAATGATAATCAAAAAGAAAAACGTGTTAAAACACATATTTTACTGTCAGAAAAATACAGTAAAAATCATAAAAATATATAGGTATGGAACAATGATAATCAAAAAGAAAAACGTGTTAAAACACATTTTATTGTCAGAAAAATACAATCTAAAACTACACATATACTAACATTACACGTTACATATCACTAACAGTACACGTTCGAATAATCAGTAATAAGACGATAGATATTAACCCTCTGAGCGTCTTAGAAATGGGCAAATAATCTAAAGTTGTTTTCACGGTAAAATTTTGAAGTGCCTTTAAAATTATTGAAAAAAATTAAATTTTGTGAGGAAGATTTGTAATTATTAAAAAATCAACTTCAAAATATGTACAACATTAACATTATTATTTTTTTTTATAATACGTGAGAGTTATAAACAATTCAAATTATAGATGCATTGCAGTGAAAACTGGAATGCAGTTGACGGGATTTTACGTCTCAGCCGCTTGGAGAGTTAATACAGGGTTGCTATGTGACCTGGAAAACTGGAAAAATTCAGGGAATTTAGAAATCGCAGAAAAAAAAAATGGAAAACTCCATCAAAATAAAAAATTTCATGAAAACTGGAAAAATGCAGGGAAAAATAAAATTTTCCACAAAAATCATTTATATTTTCTATTTTTGAAGGTTAAAATTATGCCTGAATTTGGTATTTTAGAAGCATGAAAGACTTTAAAAAGCAGGTTGAAAGTTAAAACTGCATTAATTAGATTGCACAGAAAATTCTGCTCAAGCAATTCTGTTTCAATCAGTGGTGGGAAAAACTACTTTTTTTTTGTAGCGCGCTACAACTACCGCTACTTTTCGAAAAATGTAGTTAACTACAACTACTTTTTGACAAATGTAGTTAGCTACACTACTTTTGAAATGTAGTCGCTACTTCGCTACTTTTTCGCTACTTTTAGGAGACAAATTTTGCTAACAGATTCAATTTGCATTACATTCATATTTAAGGATATTTATATCCTAATTAGAGAAAACTATCGATATCTAAAGCCTTGGTTTTCTACTCGCGTCCAGCGTGATTAATGACCTCAGCGGGTGTCTCTCGCGTCCAAAGAACGAAAGGTGGTTTCCTTGTAGCGTTGAGCGCCGCAGATTTGGTGGACGCACGGAAGACCCCGGGCACCTTTTCGCCTTTAATTAGAAAAAAACTATTGCTCTAATAAACAACTACCAGGCGAGTATTTGAGCAGGGGGAGGCGGGCCCCCTCCGAAAATGTAAAGCAATTATTAAAAAGGAGCTATTTTGAAACATTTCTTTTAACTTTAGAACAATAAAGTTTAAAATACCGAATCGTCCCCCTCCCCCCGAAATGGAAGCCTAGCCTATATATACGCTACTGGCAACTACTGCTAATTATTGAAGTATTGCTGAAACTAATTAAGTTTTAATACCTCTATGATAAAAATAAATTGGGAAAGTGAGCTCTGAAAGCATGAGAAAAATCATGAGAACTAAAAAAGTTTTTAAAAATATAATAAAATGGATGTCTGAACGGGAAAAAAAGGCCCGTTTTGAGACCCCTTTCATCTTGTACAAACATTCTAGTTTCTTGAGCACAAATCAAAATTAATGAGTATAAAGGTCTTTTTTCATGACTTACCAAATTAGTGATTTATGACGAATGACCCGTGTGAACCATGTAATATTGTATAATTGTTTTAATTGAAAACATCACATATGATATGCATACTATAAAATAATGAAAACAATTACTAATTAAATTCATGATATATCTATTTAAAACATTGCATTAAAAAAATCCTCTATATATGTTAAAGAAATTTTAAAAGTTATTATCATCAACACAACTTTTTCTTTGTGTTAGGTATAAAAGAATTTTATAGAATTATATTGTTATTTTAAGGCTAAGAGAGAGATAAGTCTAAGGATTTTACAAACTATTAATTATTAATAGAAATTCTCATATTTTCGTATTAAATTCTGAAAATTATTACACAAAAAACCTAATAATTTAAATATAATAGACACTTTAAAATTTTAACGAAAGAAAGCAGAATTTCAACATATTCACGGAAGACTGCCATGCCTCTAGTATAAAATAAAAACCACATAAATTTATTCAAAAACATGTTTATTAAATTTTAACAAGAGCTGGATCTCAAAATTGTTATCCGCCAAACATGATCGTCGAGGAGAAAATACGTCCGATGCAATCGAAAACAATCTTTGTACAGATGCACTGGACGGCACGCCAGTGTTAGTTTTTTTGAAGGCTTCTTTCATATACGTGTACGCCGAAAGCGAAGATACGGGTTTGATTGGCTCTGACAAGAACCTTGTAAGTTCTTCCTCGTAACTATTTCGAGTGCATGCGAAAGAGAAATTAAAAAAACCAGAAAAGTCATCATCCATGGGCCTCATCATCCAGTCATGATCCGCGATACTGATATCTGAAGTTGTCGGAAACATATTCTGGAGGTATTCCTCCATCCATTTTTTTGGCTTCGGTCTTCCTCTCCTCCTCAATCCAGAATAGTTTGAATCTGGGATGGAAACAAGCTGAGAGAACAGTTTCTCTGTCCCACAGCAAATGACTAAATCTCGTTTCCACCTGACAACTGAAGATTTTGCGCCCCTCCTATTTTTTAAAAATGCAACTAGGTAGCTTTCATATACCATTTAGCGCCCCTTGGCCGATGCTGCGCCCGGGTACAGTTGACCTTCCTTGCTCCCCCGTAGCCAGGGACGGCCCGACACGGTAAGCAAGGCATCGGAGCGCCATATTCGAACTAAAAAACTAAGGAAAACTTAATCTGGAGCATAACACGGGGCTTCTTTACGTTTGCAGGGAGGCTCCACGTACCCTAGATCAGCTCTTGCACCTAGCTACGCCACACATTTAGCTATAAAAGCTTTCAGGGGTTAAAATGAGGCTTTCAACTTCAATAATATACGGACTGTCAAATATGCATGGTGCTCTGAAACTCATTAGCAAAAAGTTAAAGAGTGGTAAAGGTAAATAAGACGGTTATGAATCACGTAACAATGTAGGGTTTGATAAGTCGTCCTCGAGTACCTGTTAATAATTTATTTTTTCACAGAAAGTTCACTAAAATTCACTATTAACATGATTGATTACTACTGTACATTGACTAAAAGATTTATTATTAAACAATTATTAACAGGTAAATGAAACCATTTCCGACATCCACAGTGCTATATTATTCTGAACAGCCTTGGTAGAGATGGCGCCCGGTGCGGTCGCACCGTTCGCTCTACCTTAGGACCGGATCTGAAAACTGTCACTACAAACGAAGAACACTGTTACCGAGGTCATTAATATTTTTAGCCCCTGAAATAATATCTTGGATGCATATGCTTATACCTTTTGTCCCTTTTCAACAAACTCAAAAAAGATAAGGTTATCAACTCGTCAAAAAAAAAAAAAAAAAAAAAAAAAAAAAAAAAAAATGTGTACAATTTCTAGATATTTACTTTCATTTTTTTTTCAGTTTCAGGTTCCACGAAAAATGTACTAATCAGTTTTTACACTTCTTTGAGACAAAAAACATTCCTAGTAGTAGAACATAATCACGTGATTAATTAATGTTTGAAAAGCTACAATACTGCAGAACTGTCATTACTCTTGTGGAAGTTGAACACACCACCAGGACACAAGGATAATAAAGAGTGCCCAAACTCAAAAAAGTGCACTATAACGTCGAAAAATGACCAAACCTTAATATAAATAAACTTAGTAAAACTAAGCATAAATAAAATTGTTGTTCAATGCATCGATCATAAGGAGGAGGCAAAGAGAAAATTAAAAATGCCGGTGATTCTTCCAGAAGCGGTCTCGATGCTTTCAAGAAAATTCCTGTGAGAAAACCTAAGTTTTTCTCACGCTTCGTAGTTTTCCGTAGATGGTGAGTGAGAGGATGGGGGGGGGGTCGCTAATTGCGAGGACTGACTATATATCATGTCAGATTTGAAAGGATATCGCCTAAAAGGAAGTTCACGGAATACTGGACACTGAATGATTGGCAATCATCCTGGCAAGTGGACACTACACTGTATTTATGGGTGCAATAAAAAAAAAGATCAAAGAAAATTAATGATGTTACAAAAGCATACAATTTACAGATATGTAAAATTCCTTTTCGAAAGCAAAAAATACTCATTTTTATGTTGATTTATGTTGCAAACACGCAATAGCAGTCAAAAATATGCAGACCCTGATCAGACATAGAAGGGGCCCCGGGGCAAAAAAAAAAGGTTGTTTTGGGCCCCTATACTATTACAGACATTTTAACTTATTTGTGATTGTTTTCTATTTTCCCAGCATAAAAATGAAACATTTCAAAATATTTCTAAAATTAAATTAAAAATTACCCATGTATTTATACTCATTTAGAACAAGACTATGCATTTAAAATTGATTTTAATATTTTTTAATCCATTTGTATTATTAGCGTATGTGTGCGCTGAGTTCCACCTGCCAGAAAATTTTCTTTTCTTCATCATAATATTTAAAAAAATGCTAACTAATGGGTATTTTGTGATAAGTACATATGGCCATAAATTTTCAATAACGACTTTAATTTCTATTTTATTGATCTAGTCTTAGAAACCATTATCATTGTGTTAGAAAGAAGAACAAAAAATAAGTCTCGAAGCCTTTTTATTGTTACCCAATTATGATATAGATAAAGGAAATTTAGCTTAATAAAAATTATTATTGCGGCATATATAAATTTAATATACAATAAATGGAGAGATTTGCGAGGCCTTTATTTTTCAGGGGCTCACGGGCCCACACGCCCGTGTGATAATGAGACTCTCGAGGCCCCATCAAAATAACCTCTGTTCAACTTTGGACCTCTCTTTCCTTCCTTTTTTGTCCTCTTTATGGCAGATTGGTGATTCTACAAATAATACTGAGAACGATAAAAAGAAAAAAGATGCACAATGTCAGGCTTCCGCTTCAGGCAAAGCAAACCCCCTCCCCCCCCCCCTCGTGTGCGTGTGTCCCCTGCATGAGGGGGGGGGGCGGCGGGGGAGAGATTGGGTGTCTTTCAAGCATCAGTTTCAGTTATGCTTGGAGTCAGAAGAGAGAGAAATTGCACCACGGGATCAATCGCCGGAAATGATGACACGGCAAAAGTAGCTTCCAAAATTCGCTACAAACTACTGTTTTTTTGTAGCGCGCTACACGCTACACTACTTTTTTAAAAAAGTAGCGCGCTACACTACAAACTACAAAAAAAAGTAGCGGCTACTGTAGTTTCACTACAAGTAGCGCGCTACTCCCCAGCCCTGGTTTCAATGACAATTTTTTTAGCAGTCCTTTGTGTAAATGGCCAATGCTGCAGGATTAAAAATAAATGCCTATTTTATAGTTTTAATATTTACAAATTTATGATAATAAAGTAAACCTACGATTTTTACAGTTAGAGGTGATTTTTAAAGTTAGGTCTATTTAAAAGATCTGTATTTGGGAAACATTGGCAATAGTTAATGAAATTTATTTTTTCTTATTTAAAAATATAGATAGATGTGTTACATAGCAATCCTACTATATAGTTATGCTGATCCCTGACTGGCTTACTCTGTAATAATTCTGGGTAACCGCTCTGAGATAAAACTTTTCCACTATTACTCCAAAAAGAAAAAAAAAAATTGAGCATAAAAAGCCGAATAACATCTACAATGTTGTATTATTTGCTTCAGGATATTAGCAAAGTTGCAGGTCGCATAATAGGGATTTATATGTGATTTTGAATGATTTATATGGATTATATACAAGGTTTTGATAGGTTCAGCTGGGCAGGTCAAAAGTCGTGGCGGGGCACATCTGACCCACATGCCAGAGGTCGCCCGTATGTGGTTTACATGTTCCTTAAATATACATCATTTTTGTGAAGTCCCGATTCATTTCTATTTATTTTAATGAAAAATTACTTCCTTTATCAGATGTGCAATGCCAGTTACATGACATTTTTGACCTTCGTAAAATTCAAAAATGTTCCTCCTCAGTCATTTTCCTATTTAGGAGAAACTTTCCTGGATAAAAGGTCAAATAAAGTATATAGGGAAGGTTTGCTTGTTTGCTAGAAAACAGTTCCTATCATCGAATGTGTTGCTAAGAGCTATTTATGCCATTTATGGAGTTTTCCTATTGCAATTTGCCTCCTCATCAGAAGGTGGTGACTTCTGAATATTGGTACCTGCTGAAAACTGCTGTCGACCACTGAGAGGACTTAGACGTGCATTTAGCACACATGTAACTGATAATATATTGTGGTCTTACATGGTAGGTCAGAAAAAAAGACTGCAACCTCGATCCATGTATGGAGGTTGTACTTTAAACCACCTTCCTTTAAAGACACAAATAATCGACTGTATTGAAAAGCTAAAATTTATTGTTTTTCAGAACACTAGTGAATAAACATTTCATGAACTTAATTCAATCCATAATGCTGTAATTAATAGTCAAAGATAATCAACACATGAGATGACTATGTAAATTTTTTTTTAATTCAATGTCTGCAAGAACATAAATCACTTGTAATGAGCATATTACATTAGTACTAGCAATATAAAATATTCAAGATACAGTACAATAAAGATATAATTTGTTTCATTTTTATGATGAATGTTTTACTTTAAAATATAATTATTATATAGTTAGAATGTGAGAAACTCCATAATTTTTATCAATCCTTAATTAAATTAAGATGTTTGGAGTGTTGAGGTTCATCAATTACCGACTAAACCAAAAAATTCCAGAGCTGGTAACTGAACCCAGGACTGGCGTTTAACATGCAGATACTCTTCCCCTGAACAACTCTGGAATGATTCTCTGATAAAATTTTCTCACATAAGAACAGTTGGCATTTATCATCATCTTCTGAAATCGCAGACTGAATAGATGGCACATCATTTCATGGCAACCCCAATACACCACAGAAATAAAACATTTTTAGAATGTGAGAAATCTCACAATTTTTATCATCTCTTATTTAAATTAGAGTGCTTGAAGAGTTGAGGTTGATCCATATACCAACCATGCGAAAACTTCCAGAGCTGATAATCAAATGCATTAGGTCCTGGTATCCTGGTTTCAAAGGTGAGCTATCTCCATAAAGTTTGTTAAGTATAAATGAGAATGAATAGTGAAGCAGAAAAGGGGGGGGGCATTAAATAAGCAGAAAACTGTATAATTAGAAAAACAATAAAATAAGTTTTAAATAAACAAATAGAAAAATGATAAGAATTATCCTAATTTTTTAAAGTGAAGCTATTGAAAAAATATATGTATATACCATGACTGAACTGTTTGATGACTGATTTTCTAATAAACAAACAATGATAAAAAATCAGCTTTGTTGAAATGACGTCCTAAAATGTCACTATCACCCGTACTAAGACATACGAGTCTAAATATACACAAAATGTTTATTTTGCTATATTATTTATACTTTTGCTCTATGTTGACAAGTACTAAAAACTAACATCGAATAACTCAGTGAATATTATGTTTACACATGTGCAGATTTTTGTAAGTTTACAAAGATGAAAATTATTAAAAAAAAAAAAAAAAAAAATTAGAAAAGCTGCATATAATTATAAAACTTCATTCTTTAAGTATAGAGCAAAGCTAAGGTCTACAATTAAAATAAAGCCCCTCTCATCAGACAATTTGAAACATCCAGTATACTAATTAAATATAAAATTATTAATGATTAAGACAAAAGTACCTGTTTTCTAAATACTAAAAAGAATGTTGAGTCAACACGAAACTGTTCTGTATACAACCAAAATGTTTTCACACCTGCAGAAGTTTCATAAGACTCTGAAAGTTTTGTTAAATTTTCGGAATCCAACATGAATGTAGGTTCAATATCTGAAAATAAATTGCATTAATATATTAAAGAATATTTAAATGAAACCATGACGAAGAATGAAAACGTACACAATGAAATATAAAAAGCACTCATAATAAATCACAGTACAACATGAAAATCCAGTAAAAGTCTACATCTACACCACTTAATACTGGGGGTGGGGGATCAAAAAGTAACCAATTTCTTTTTAATGCAATAAATAAATTTTGAAATTACAAAAGTTGTTTTAATTAAAACACAAATGCAATATTTCATTCAATAATAATAAAAATCTGTATACATCTATGTTACTGAAACTAATGTGGTGGTACAAATGATATAAAAATTTTGACTAAGCAATTCTAATAGGTGTAGAAAATCCAAAAGTTTATGCAGTTACTAATTATTTTTTAAAAAATTAAGTTTATTAATTAATTTTTTTTTTACTAGCTGCGTTCCCATTCTCCGCACAGTAGGAAACGAACATTTTTGCTACATGTGTAATTTGAATTAATTCCAATGACGTGAAATCTAAAAGGAAAGCAAAATTATTTGACTCTTGACCTCATTCTGAAATCATGGTTATCAAGCTTTGAATAGAAAATTGCCATTCCAATATTTTTCAAATTGTTTTTCCAGATAACATAGTTTAATTTTTTTTCATTAAAATGATCATCTGCTTGAAGCCTTGATATAAAAGAGGCTGTTTACACAAAACAAAATAATTTGAATGCAAAATGTTTCTGCACATTTTCAGAAGAGCATGAAATTCGATTAGGGTATATAATAAAAACTGAATATGAAGTTCTTTATTTTAGGCAGACGAAGATTAGATGTATTGAGTGTAGACATATTTTCATCAAATGTTTATTCTAGTGCCCATTGTAATTGCCCCGCGAACGGACTTCTAGTTCTTTTTAAAACATGACATCTGAATAAAGACAGTTGTTGCCATGGAAAAATCGCGTGTGCTGATGTCATCTGCAAAAACAGATGTGCTTTTGTTTTACTCTTTTAATTAAAAACTGAACTTCAAATCGGATAGTTCCGATTCAATTAAAACGTTGAAAATAAATCCAGTATACTATTACTTACAGGAAAGAGTCTAGATTTGTGAATTTGAGCGATTATTCCTTTCTATATAAAAAGTCAGCAATTTGTCATAAGGATCAGGTGTTAAAATAAAGGTCTGAATTAGTATATGATACATAACCTTACATTTTAATCGATGGCTCCTCAGTTTATCTACTGTCCTGGTCTCGCGTAAAAGGGGATTTACAGTGGTTAATTCCACTTCCAATAAGATATTTCTAGCTAACTGAAATCTTAAAAATTACGAAAATAATTTGCTTGTGGCATACTTTTACTTTAGAGATTCTTAAAATTTAAATTGATACTCAAAATGATTTATTAAACTCACGAAAAGTAATCTCCTCTTACTCTAACATTATTTTATCCGCAGTATAATTTTTAAGTCAAAATTATTTTTAAACTTGTGATATCAAAATGATGTCAATTTCACTTGAATTATTGAAAGCAAAAGAAATAATCCTGTGTTAATTACTGATCCACTTTTATCAGACATTGTGGAACTTCATTATTTCACTTGTGGCACAAATTTTATCTCTAGGCTTATTATCCTAAATGGGTTTCTTATGTATTTTTAAATTACATTATTTATCGAATGACATCAGTCTCAAAAGTAGTATTAAAAGTAATAAATAAATAAATTTAACTTAACCAACTATGCTCACTAATGTGCTCAAATCGGACATCTGAGTAGCTTTCGACTTTCAAATTTATATAATACATTATCTATCTTCGTTTCTCACTCTTTAATGCTCAATTTAAAGAAACAGATCAGATATTTTAAACCAATGGTGCCTTTCTACTCAATGATGATTCTTTAGAATTTATGCATCGCCATTAAAACAGCCATTAAGCATAATTCTTGTCAAAATGACGTATTTAGCAAAATGTTTCATCTCGACATTGTGAAAAATATCGAACCTGTCCCAATTTAAATATTTACCTTCACAACCTAGGAATGCAAATTCTCAAAAATGCACTAGTATCTACATGATGCATTTGATTGAGCTCTAATTAGGATGCATATTATATGAAACTGTCTTACATACTGCATAGTTCTTGGTATATGTAGGACTTGGGGCTTTTTACAGGGCTACAAAAATGTATTCTTAGACATGCAAATGAATTTTTCTTATTTATCTGTTCAAATCAAATTACTAACTGTATTAAAAAAAAAAAAAAATTTAAAAATCAGAAACATACCATCCAAATCCACATTTTCAAAATCGTTTGTACCAGTTGGAAAGTACTGTGAAAAATCTTCCCTATTACCATCAAAATTCAGCATATATTCTTTAAGATTGCCTAGTTCACTGCTGTGATTGTCTAGTACATTGTCTTGTTCACAGTTAACATAGTCTAGAACATACTGTGGTGGATCAGAAAAGGAAAAATTCATTGAGGAAGATTGTTCAAAAACAGCTCCACTTTCGATGCTTTTTTCTTCACTTGGGGAGTATGGAATGTGAAAAGGATCATGAGAATCATTCAATGAAGCACACATTGATTGCATATAGTCAGTTTCCATTTCTTCATCTGTAAAATATCCAGATGTTGCTTCTGATGGATTTGGAGAACATTCCTCTACTTCAGTTGCCATAGGAGGCGAAAGTGGTGGAGCAGACTGCTGCATTTTTTCCCCTCTCCAATTTCCTCCTCTTTTTTTTGAGATGTTGTTTTCTATAAATTAAAAGCTGCTGAGATTTGCTGCTGAAATTTGATTTTTCTTAGAAAATGTTAAAAAATTCATAATTACACCCGACAGATTTTCAAACACCAGTAAATGGTTATGAAATCTTATTTTAAGGTAATTATTTGAAAATTTGGTTTTTATACATTCTTAATAAATTCTTCACTAAATATCATTGAATCAAACATTCATAGCTTTAAACAAACTTATAAAAACTTAGATGTTGATTGGTGTGGAATATATAAAAACATAATTTTGTTATCTGTACAATGCTTCTCCTTCTTATATATTATCTTAAATTTAATTTCATATTATATTTATAAATAATACATAACCTGGAAAATATCTGAATTTTAACTCTGAAAATTAATACAGTAGCCCCTTATATTGTGCTTGTCAGGAGAAAAATTAATAAATAAACAATATATCCGGAGGCATGGATTTGGCGAAGGGAGTGGGGGAAGGGGTATTTTATGAAATTTTACTTCTACAAACACATGCATTTAAAATTAATAAAATAGAAGAATTGTAATAAAATATAATCACTTAACAATAAACATAGAAGTTTAATTTATCTTTTAAAATTTACGTACAAACAGATATTTCATTTCCTGCTGATAAGAAGCTATCCAAAGTCATTCTGATTTGATTTTTCACTTATAACTTACTTTAAAGCAAAGATCATTGAGCAAAGGTTGTTGTATTTATTTGTTGAAGCTTATTTGATTTTAATTTTGTAACTGGATAGCATGATCTAACTTCCTAATTGTATTTACTAAATAGATCTTAAAATTTACTTAACTTTACATTTTCCTTACCCTCACTTAATTTAATGGTGTCATTCAAAATCTACTGTAAAGCAAAATTCCTCTAATGTTCAAAGATACACCAATGTAATAACTTTAACATTCAAGATCCTATAGTATTTATGAAGACTTACATTGCGTTTTTAATCACTTAATGAAGTAAAATTACTGCAAAAACCCATTCATGTCCATTAGTGAAAGAGAGCCAATATATTTCCAATGAAATAACATAAAATAATTTAATAATATAGTTTATTGAAAAATATAATTTGTCTGTAGCTTTCAGAATAACATTCCTACAAAATTATTCACACGTGACAATTCAAAAGCCTAGTAGCTATTTAGCAAATCTTTATCCATCCCTTATAATAACATAACTCATGACACATGAAATATATAACTATACCTTACTATACCTTAAGGTATATTTATATAATATATAAATATACTTAAACTATACCTTAAATCAATATCGAAATATTTCCAGAAAGTATTATGAAAACTAATAATCAGTCTTCTTTAACCTTAAATAAATGTTTACAAATGTCATACTAATAACACAAAAACAAAAACATTTTGGCTGACATAAAAAATATAAATTAAAATTTTAATTAGAAGAAAATTGGTGTATGTGCAAGAAAAAGAGTAAAGAAAAAAAACTTATCAAAAATTTTCGATCTTGCCAACAATCGTCTCGCATGGGCCCTCCAAATCACCACGTGGTTCACTTCATCCAGCTGTCTATGTCCCACACTCTATTTCCCGTGTCATCTGTGTCAGTCAGGAACCAGTCCTTATCAGGTGAAGGGGAAAGAAAAATCTTTTCTCCCACTCGCGCTCAGCTTATATACGTTCAGGGCTATACTTTGTCCATATCAAAATTGTAAAGGATGTTGCATAGAACTTCATAAATGACGATAATTGTCCATCTTTTAGAAGTTATTACGTCCTTTCAAAATTAATTATTTTCACTTGAATGAATAGTGAATGTCCGCAACATTAGGCGATTCTTTGTCGATCTGGTAACATCATCTTCATTTTAGCACATGTACAGAGGCCAAGATCGGCATGGCAGCCCGATCTTATAAATGATGTCCCATGAACTATGTAACTTTGTTGTAATGTTTGAAAAATATTTAAAAATTAGTAAAATAGTTAGAAATGTTATATTAGCAATGTTAGAACAGGTTATTTCAAGAAATAAAAGAGTTATGAAAATTAAAGGAAAGGTCAGCCAAAATATGTAAAAATATTTATCAGCCAAAATCTTACATAAGGACAAATAACTAAAAATTTATTATATTTCATATTTAAAGTTTTCATTATATTAACAACCACCATGATAGATATGATTTACCTGGTATGGGTCTAAGAAAAATATGTATATATCATGTACAAGAGTCACATGTATCAAGAGTCACATAGTTGATAGTTGCAACTTTTAACATGAAAATAAGATAAAAACATATAGGCACTCATATGTTAAGATATTTTTATTAGAATTACAATAAAAATATTCTATGAAAAAATATTTTAAAAATTCAAACAACGATTCCTTTAAATTAAAATAATTATGTTCAGTAATACTGTAAAGCAAGCATATAGCAAGAAAAAAAATTTCAGGCTGTGGCCAAACAGTGAAAGAGAAAATTTCTCACAAAGTTAAATTAAAATAATTTTCTTAAATATATATATATGGGTGTGTCAAATCTTTTTCATCTATAACGTTTGTTACAGCTGAAAGTATCTTTTAAAAACTGTTTAAAAAAAGTGATTTTTAATAATAAAATACTTACGAGTTTTTTCATGGTCATTAGCAAAACGAAGTCTTAGTTTATTTTCCCTTGGATCCAGAAATATAAGACGTATTGAAGATTTCAATGCAGCAAGAAATCGTTGTTTTAAGGAGGAATATTTTTCTTTCATAATTTTGTCTCTTGGTTTATTTTCTGCTTCAGAAACGTAATCCTAGTTATAGTATAAGAATTATAATTAACTTACATATTATTAAAATAAATTGCTTTGAAAAGAAGAGTATCAAAAGGGGAAAGAGGGCACATTGGGGCAGTTTGTTGTACAATAATATTCCCCCTTTTAATTAAAACTAAAATTTAAGTACAGAACAATATTTTAACAACTATTAGCTTTCACTGTAATTTTTTTTTTCAGAATTTATGGTTATTTTATTCTTAAAAAAAAAAAAATCAAATTTAGCTATATTATGCATATACGTGTCCCATTGTAATTCCTCTTTTCAAAGAAAAATATATTGGAACTCTTTAAATCTGCACTAATATACTGGAAGTCCAGTGCTAACAGTGCCCAATGGATATTTCCTAACCATTAGTCAGAGACACATAGTTCCAGTAGCAAAAATGCTTTAAATTGTATAATCTATTATATCAGATACAATCAAAGCCAATAACTCAATTACTATAAAAATTACAAAATTTAAATTTTTATACAGTCCTTGGTCCTATTAGTTATATTTTTAAAAAAAAATTTCTTTATACAATTTTATGCACAATTTAAAAAAATTCATGCTCCTACAACCAAAATCCAACAAGTTACAGCTGCTTAAAGTTAGAGCACTTTATAGTGGTTGTATAAAGAATGAATTTGGGAAAAATTAATGTACATTGTTTTAATAAATCATTCAAAGCAAAAGACGCCCCCTGATAGATTTTTTTTTTATAGAGATTGACTATAACCCTCCGCTTAAAAGACTGGTATTCTAAAATTAGTTTTACTTCTCCGCATTATGAAAGAAAATTAAATTCAAACCTATTATTTAAAATTTCAATATTTATATGGTTCTTTAAGAATTCACTATAACAGAACATTTTTAAACTTGGAAGAGAGATTTAAGTGAAAATATTTGCTGCTTCATAACTCTGTGAATTTTGGTCATAAAAGGGCAATGTTTCAAGCTTTGCATGAAATTGTAGAAGGAAACTTTTTCTAAATACAGTAAAACCTTGCTATAACAATAGTCAATACAAAAATAAATCTCTGTATACTGATAAAATTTTGCGGTCCCGGAGAATTTCCATATATTATAATAATAATCCCTCCATTTAGCAATATTCTCTACAGCGATAAACCTCTGAAGAACGATGTTTTTTCCTGACTGATCATCTTTTTCTACCCTCTACAACGATATTTCAGTATTTAAACACCATATGACATGACAAAACTGGGGGTTTCAGGGAATTCCTTGCGGACTCCTTCTCTTAGTTGCTTGTTATATTTTCTGGCTAATGTCTTTTTGTTGTAGATAAAAGTTTGTCCTTCATCATTCATTTCTCTAACTTCAACTGAAAAAAGCTTTCTAACTCTTTAGTTTGCAGCTCCTCAATAATTTCATACAACTGTTGGGTCAAAACTTCTTTTCCCCATTGAAAGAAAACGGGTTCTTTTATCGAAGATTTTTGACAGTGTGGAGTTTCCCCCATCCTGAGTAGCACTAGGAGCAAGAGGGAGATATTGTGCTTCTGGGGAGAAAGACCCATTGTAACTGGTAATTGCATTGCAAGAAAGTAACATCTTTGCAAATAATCTGCATTAAAGAAAATAAAGTACACACGAGGATTAGTTGGGATTGTATGTTTCTCCCATGCTTTTCATGTTCCTAAACCAGAAGGTGCAAAAAATGAACAATTATACTCGCTTACTGGGTGGCTAGGAAATAGCCACAGCTGGACAAAGCCGCGAGAATTAACGAGTTAACCCCACTGTGGTGTTTTCGGGTGTTCTGATGTTTTCTTTGGTTCCTTCTTTCTTCCTCACTCACCAATCGCAGGTACCCGCATGCAAAATGACTTTGGCACCACATATACACACAGCCTAGTCAGGCAATGCTCCGACCTCTGTACCTGATTAGACAGTTTTTTTTTAAAGTCTGCTTTTTCGAGACAAGAAAATTTAGACTTTCTTCCTCTTTGCTCATTTCATGAACTAAAATGGCAGTTCGAAAACAGCTATCGTTTCAGAAAAAACTTCAAGTAATCAATGATTGTAAGGAAGGCATGAAACAAAGTGATGCTGCCAAGAAATACAGATTATTGCAATTTACCATTGCAAATTTTCTCAGAAAGAGGAAACAGATTGAAGAAGCAGTGAATTTAAATCAAATTAATCCTCAGAGGAAACAGAAGAAAGCTGCAACAAATGAAGACATCGACGCAGCAGTTTTGAAATGGTTGCAAGAGCAAAGGGCAGTAAATGTTCCTATAAATGGACCTTTGTTATGTGAAAAAAGCTAAAAAATTTACTGCAATGCTGAAAATAAAAATTTCAAAGCCAGCAACGGTTGGCTGTTAATGTTATTGGCACGAAATATCTTTCCAAGAAATTCATGGAGAATAAAAGTAAGCTCCAATAGTGATGCCAATGAATGGCGACACAACAAATTGAAAGAAATTTTTAAAAAGTATGCACCTGAAGACATTTATAATGCTGATGAGGCTGGACTTCTTTTTTTCAACTTTAACTCAGTAAAACACTTTCATTCAAAGGGGGAAAATGTTGTAAAAATTCCAAACAACGGTTGACAGTACTTTTGTGTGTAAAAAGCACTGGTACACATAAAATTCAACCCCTTGTTGCTGGGAAATCTACGAAAACCAAGATGTTTAAAAAAATGTGAAAAAGTCTTCCCATAAAGTACAAGGCTAATAAAGCCTGGATGACTTTGAAATTAATGCTAACTGCACTTCAATTTTGCAGCCCCTGGACATGGGCATCATTAAATGCTTTAAAGGATACTACAGAAAGAGATTGGTTAACTCAACATTTGTAAATATAGTCAATAATATTGAAAAGCCTTTAAAAGTAGTAAATGATAAACAGAGCCCGACTAAGACATTTGCGGGCCCAAGGCCTAGTACATTTTGGGGGCCCCTATATGGCTATCAGGGGTGTAGCCAGGGGGGCAAT